>CAJQZM010032144.1:0-18656 GCA_907164665.1 Colias nastes | reverse complement strand
GACAGACAGACAGAGTTACTTTCGCATTTATAATATTAGTATGGATTGACGATCTGAGTAAGAGAGATTAGCTATATTTAGGAGTTTTGTTTGTTTGTTAGGAGTATTGTTTAGGATTTTAACACATTATTGGTGTATAATATTTAACATATTGCTCTATTATAGTAATTGATGATCGATTGTTATTTAAACGTTTATTTATCGCAAAATAGCAGAAACATGCAATACACTCCAGTTTTTCAATTATTTACCTTTATTCTACGTATTCTACGTATTCCACGTCGTAAGTAATAATTTCATAAAAAAAGAAAACTTCAAATATAAGATTAACGCACGTACACGACGTTGACAAATTGGGGCGTCGCGAAAGATTACAAAGTTCGTAGCGACAAAACCGTATCTCGAGACCTATGAAAGCTCTCCACTCTCCAGTGTACATTTGTATGCTAATTCCTGTTCCCTCCGGTGTCCAGGCCATTAATACCGGCCAGGTGCTAGCCGTTGCCATGGCGACGATTGTTTGCAAGAACTCGCTCTAACAACCGTCAAGTTTTCATGAAACGGATTAAGGGGACTTGTAAAGTAACGGTCCATTTATTCAGGTGGGTCTTGATACTTTTGTTGGGAGCGTTGTGAAGAGTCGCTTCGTTTATTATGTAAAGACGCGATGTTGAGGGGTTACGTATATATTTAATGACACAACAGGAAATATAAGAACTGAATTGCGTATACGAATAAAAGATCGACAAAAACGTACAGCGCACGAACTATAAACTCAATCAATTCAGAGTAAATCTAACCTTGGTGGCCTATACTCCCAAGCTGTTCTTTATGTGACAAAAAAAGATATAAAAGCCCCGTATCAATCACACAATTAGACGTGCAAAGCGCGTTGTCCACGATCCATCAACGTCCTCGCCACTCTAGCGGAGATTGATCATGGAATTATTATCGGCTTTCTGTCCAACGCACGCCCGAAAACAATACAATTGTGCACACATCCTCGAATTGTGGAAGATAGTGATTTATATTTAGAGTTGTATTTATGGCGCGGAGGATGAATGAAGACGTTACAAAGAGTGCTTTCTGAAAATACGAATTTGTAATGTATTTTTGCTTGGTCATGATTATTGGAAAACACGACAATATTGAATTGGGTGTTGTAAAAAAAATAAAGCTGAGTTGTGCGAAAAAAAATATTATACCTTTAAACTCGAAATACTTTAATCTAAACATAATTTTAGTTTAAATATAGCTTAAATAAAGCCACTCCCCTGACAGAAACGTAAAAACAAATATAGAAGCAATTAAAACTTAGCCAGCAAACATCCTCATTCCTCATAACTATTTACCTAAAACCAATCTGTACAACCTGTACCTACCTACCTACAGAGCGGTCAAGATGAAATCGTCTTATTAATTTGATAGCAATCTTACATTCGATGCTCGATAACATTCTATTGTTCTTCTCAATCACGAGTGGACCACGCACTGTGAAGGTCATCGATACAATACAATTATAAAACAATGATCCCGACCGCGACGTCTGCGCGTCTACTACGTCTATTGTGCTTGTAGTATTTTAATTGCGTTTCAATTTACATGTCATTGTACTTATGTACAGTTTGACGGCATTCGATCAAGGTTATCTCTGATGAAATCTGATCGAGTGTAACTTTGCTTTGTTTATTAATTATTTTATAATCATGATATTTATACATTCTTTTGTTTTACGAGACAGTCAATGTCTTAGAAACTTGCCTGATTAATAAAATGTAAATGAAATCATTAAAGAGACAGATAAATGGCATGAAAGAATTGCCTTTATACGACAAAACAAAACGCACAATCTGCACCTCGCAAAACCTAGGTACTTACCCACTGCAATTCGTTGGAAAGTTTTATTAGCGATGGCGTAAAAGATTGCACGGCCAAGTGGAACACCGAGAGCCATAAACGAGCTCATTTGCCGGATCGGCGATTCAACAAATATCGTAATAATGGCCGCAACGGTGGACCGGAAACGGCGACTGCTTTCTTTTTTATTGGAGCTCAACTTATTCCGCTGACGATTAGTTTTGGACGTAAGGCGATTATGTATTATTTATGTTACGTGTACATTAAGTTGTAACTAAGCGCTTTAGAGAGACGTTGTAACTGTATTGTTTTAAGCTAATTTATCGTTTATTTTTATCGCGTTCGCGAACTGTGACCCTTCGTACAATTGACAACATTTCATTTTTTATAAGGCCATGAAAGAAAAAAACCGTTTCTTTATTTTGCTCTTGCGATTACAGAAAAAAAATTATTTCATTTTTTAATCGCATATTTTAAGAGAAATTAAATAAAAACGATAAATGTGATGATGACGTCATACTTACGGAGGAATAAAAATGCGCCTTAGCCTAATTTAAAAAAAGTTAAAAAAAAAACTATCACTGACATTTACAGGGTATGGCATGTGTCAAATTTCATATTAATGTCATTTTTGTGAATTATTCATGTAAACAAACTTTTAAATCGTGTTATTGTGTTTTGGTTTTCTAATTTAATCTCATAAGCGTGATGTTTGTTTGATTGGAGTTGGACCAATTCATTTATATTATACAAATAGTGCCTATAGTGTTCATAATTTTCTTGAAATAAAAGACTTTGTTTACTTACTAAAAGTTGTATTTATTTAACACTTTCCAACGTTTTTGGGATAGTATATTTGTTTCCCAGAAATTTTCAGCACCCCTTAACAAATCCTGCATAAAGTCATCATCATCAGTACTTGTGAATAAGTTTCTTTTGTTTAAAATTTGGATCAGCAAATAACAAATAACAATATTTACAAAGCTTGACGAATCAAAGTGACAAATGTGCCAAAATGTCAACTGTCAAGATTTTTTTTTAATTTAAACTAGGTATGTGGCAAAGGAAAAAATGTATTCCTCCGTATGTATGACGTCATTTGGCGCTTACGACATTTTAGAATGAGATGATTTTAAAACTCAAAAAGATGAATGAAAACTTCCATATTTAGAAAAAGCAAAAAATACATGTATCATAATTTTTGATCTAGTTTTCATTAAAATAAAAAAATAAGTAGCTTAAAATTTTGAAATGTTGTCAATTGAACCACTTATCTAATTAGTTAACGGTATTTTTAGTTCTACAGTAACATACTGCTACTGTAGGGTATAAGTTAGAAGAAGTGCATGTATAAGTATCAAATAAAAATGCAGTGCAAGTATAAGTATCAAATAAAAATAGGATAAATATGCAATGTTTTCCTAGAATTTGATTCTCGTGAACTCTTAACGAATACAGAAAGTACATTTATTTACAGTGAAATCTCTATATTAAGTTTTCCTGCAAGACATTTCGCAATGCAAAGTTATTCAAGGCAGTCTATTATTAAACGTTCCTCGAAAATTGTGCGTTCAGGACCGACAGTTACGTTTTACGGTTACTCTTAAAAACGTGACTCGCTTTGGATAGCAATTTTATAATTATAACATGCTTAACGACAGACCTAAAATAGGATTTAGTTATTATTACAGTTTACTTATCGCTCCCTAAACGGTTATGTTAAGAAATGTCACTAATTCAAATCTATTAAATCGGTACGTGGCATTTCATTTTTGTTTGTGCATAAAAATAACTTCTTATAATTTATAGGCTCTCTTAGCTAGTCCTTACTAGTCCATTGCACATTGTATATTTTTATGCACACTGTAAGTATATACGCTGTTACCAAGCAAATATCCGTCAAAACAACACATAACCATCATTCAAAAACGTCGAAATTCAATCACCATACCCCTGCAACCTTTAATGCATTGCCAACATCGTCCCGGGGTCATTATTAAATTTCCCCGGGAATGGTACATCTCTCGTCGACGTCCGTTACATTTCCCCGGGCGGACGTGCCCCGCGTCCCGGGCTATTTTTCATCAGGAATCGCTCAGTGGGTAATCGAGCGGCAAATCCGAGAGCCTCCACTTGCATCGCTAATACACTAGAATCTAGATTATTCCCGGTCCACTGTCTACAGTCGAGATATTAGAATAAATAAATAAATAAATAAATATTTCGGGACAATTTTCACACACGGCACGATCTGATCCCATGCTAAGCTTTCGCTTGTGTTATGGAAACCGGATGGCTGATAAACATACATATTATATAATTTTAAATAAATACTTATATAGATAATTAATAACACCCAGACACAGAGCAAACATCTATGTTCATCACACAAATATTTGCCCCGGGTGGGGATCGAACCCACGACCTCTGGCTTGGAAGGCAGGGCCACTACCAACCAAGCCAACCGGCCAGTCAAAGAATTGATCGGTTTAGTTCTAAGTTCTTACCCTCAATCGATATATTATGTTGGGAATGAAATTGAATGAGAGTTTATACCTTGGGGTTTACTAAAAGTTGTGTAAGATAGACGGCCCAGTAAAACTAACTATCTACATTCTCATATGTGAAATGTAAGATCTTTTTACTTTGTAAACAGTACATTTGAAAGAAATATTCTTTCTGTATCCGTTTAGATATTTGTAAGCATTTTATTGCTTGTTTGAATTTCACCACTACATTCCCCTCATATTCCTCCCTTTAAAGTTGCTTATTTCCTTTTCCGTCAATCCAATGCCAATCTCCCCCTTAACTCTAACCATTTGCATTTGAAATATTATTTAATATCCTGTCAAAACTTAAAATCATATTTCGATATTTTAGGATATTTTATACTGGATTGTACGACAATTTATATATAATTCCAATATGAACACATGGACAGAGAAACGCATGATTATCCTCTTGACCGAAGTATTCCCACCGCAAAAATTATACTTTTAAAAAATAAAATTGTCAAACATGCAAATCTATATAAAAAGCTGTGCTATGACAATATCTATGTATTTCAAAGCAGACCTGAACGTTTCATCGTTGCTACAAAACACAATGCATCCCAAAATAGAAACTAATTCCATCTGAATATCAAGCCATAAATAACTGTACCCAAAAAGGTCGATTAGTGAACTCATTCCACCTAAATCTCTATGAATTGTGTCACAAAACCTCATAACAGTATCGTTCCGCCAACACACAACATGTAAACTTTATACTTTATATCTAGCTGTTGTAAGTCGCCAACACTTAACGGTATATACCGTTAAAATTGACATATAAAATGCTACTGTTCTACGACACGCCGCGAAGAGAGAAATTCTGAAAATGCACTGTCAGATGACAAGAATACTGCTTTAGAGATAAGGAACCTGTTAGACGAAGCTAATACAGTTAAGCTGGTGTATTTCGTAACATTCTTTGTCTTTACAAAAGTAAAAAAAAAAACAATTTAGGTATTTAGTATTTATTCAAAGAGATAACGAGTCTTAGAAATATAAAATAGTTGACCATCAAAGGAGAGTTATTCTTGAAAATATAATGTTATCTTTCAACAAATATTTCTTTTCAATATTTTTTTGGGATTCTGTAAAGAGTAACTCAAAAGGGATAAGAACGACTATATACATTCCTATAGCTACTAGTCGTAAAGTAAACAAGGATTATTGGCACATGAATCCCACTCGCTCCGAATTCCAATTACGGCTAACATATTCAAACTTCAAACGAAATCAAACTTTCATTCATATACACGTAACGTTAATTAATCAAAGCCGTCCCTTTTGTTCCAATCTCATTCCGACATTACTTCCAACTAGTGATCTCTGACTTGGCAAATTATCTCTCCACTCGAAAACCAGCTTTATGCTCTGAATGAAGAGTCCCGAATCCCATCTCGCCGGCGCCAGTACTTTTACAGCGTGTAATGTAAGATTTGTTAAACTATTGACAAAATGTGTTCTAATGTAATGTTCTCTCTCAAAATCAATTGCTTTGAAGCGGGCTAAGTGAAATATACTCTATGCCATTATGTTAACGGCCAATATCGAATATAACATTTCTGTAGATGAGGTAAAGGGACGCAGTAGGCACTCGTATTTATTGAACGTGGCTCAACAAATACCAATGGATAAAGGTTGAATACAATCACTATTCGTCACGAAGTTTCTCAATCCACCTTGACTTATTGAAATCGATTGTTGAGCAAAAAATCTTTACAATAATTTAATTGTCTCAGTTTCCATTGTTGATATGACACTAGCTAGAATGAACGCAAAAACATAACCTATAATTATTTTTGAACGATCGTTTATTATCTTTTGTGCAGTCTTTTGTGTAATCGTAGTTTACCTCCTGATAAAATTTCTTTGTTACAAAGATTGAAAGCTGATTTTATAGGGATTACTTGTAGGTATAAATTGAAATCTTAATGCATTTGAATATTTAATTAGTTTCTTCTCTTCTACACTGGCAGCTTACAAGCTAGACTGTAGCCGCCTTCCCACTAAATTACAAAGACATCCCAACTTTTGCGACATTAATTAACAATTTACAAAATTTCACATTCCTGCCGCAATCAAAATGTCATTGTAGACTTAATTGATATTTAATTAATGAATATTAAATCTACTACTATCGTAATACGCCAATTAAACAGTACTATACTCTAAGAGTTTTTGTCGCAATTTTAAACCCATACAAGAGAATGGCTTCAACAATAGTAAAACGTTAGTTACCAAGGCAGGATAAGCTTAACGTGACATACATAACGGTATGCACAGCCGACCTCAGACAATAAATGGTAATACGGCATTATTTGACGTGATTTATCGCTCTAGTAAACATCATAACTGTATTAGTGTCGCCATTATGTTACGGTCACTGATGAAAACGCACGCGCCGCGTAATCTACTGACCGACTTGCTGAAAATGTAATTACTTCGTGATACTAAATTAGGGTTGCCTACCTAACATACATTTTTTGTTGGTAGAAGGTATGTATCGGACTCTGAAGAAAATGCACGTAATTATAGGCACTTCATCAGATACAAAATTAGGATCACCCGTAAGTCATATCATGCATAAGTATTTGGTAATTTTTTCCGTGTCAACTCATTTTGCGGGTATAATTTATAACAGTAGGAAGGCACTATATATATTATTATTTTCACGTGCTTTAAGTTTTTACGTAGTGGAAAAGTTTAATAATAACTTCAAGAATAGATATATCTCTGCAAATCTTATTAGTGTAATTTTTCTAAGAAACCTTACCATAACCTTCCCTTCAAAATCTAAGCCTTTCAGTACTTATCTTCTTAGTGAAAAACTTGAATTACGTTTACAAATTTATTTCAATTCTATTATAATATTTTATAAGTTGAACCATTAAACTGACTTTAAAATTTAAGTGTCCACTAAAAGGCTCAGAAATTTGAACTGGGTCGTGGCATCGTAAAGTTGTCTTATTAAAAACTAGCTGTTGCCCGCGACTTCGTCCGCGATTACGTCGTTTTTCGTCATTCGTCGTTAAAAAAAATACGTGACACTTTATATTTGAATGTTCTTAATTATTGTCTCTTATAAAATTTAACTACATTAAAATTGAACACTCTGATAAGAAAATCTTAAAATCTGAAGAAAACATGAATGAATGTGATTTAAATTCTACATTACTTAGTATTTCAAATAATAATATAAATTAAATGTAGATTAATAGTTTGAGCGCACCATTATAGAATATGCACCTAAGTATTAAATTACGTTAGTTTACATAGTAACTTTACTAAAAACACGATGACTTTCTTTCTCGCTTGGTACCACAAACTAAACATGTTTGTGGTACGTGGCCCGTGTCACTTGACCCCCCGCGAGTTCCCCTCCGTTGCTATGCGAAAATACATTCGTTGCTCTACTGTAGGAAAAATTGTAATACTGTGGCCTGGCCGTTATAACACGTCCAGGGAGATCCTGAGTGCCGATATCACCATCTTGAGGAAAAGCTTTTTCTAATGTCGATTTAAAACTGCATACATACGAATTAACCTGTTCTAAAATTGTGAAATGAGTTCAGTTTTAAATTTGAGAGATATTGATTTCTTGTATTCCACTATTCGTTGTAGTCGAATACAAAATATATTTAAACAAACTTAGGTTGGCCTTCAGGCAAATGGGATCCTATCAAATGGTAAACTTGACCTTGTATCTTAAAAGTAAGCATGAAAGGACCTTCTGATAATTATTGAGCACCAAAGGATCATTTGAAACGCACTACTATAAGAGCGAATATTGTCTAATAACAGTTTAGATTGCACAGTATGTTCCTCTAAAAGTAGTGATTTCAAAGGTTCCGGTGTATCTTCAAACGAAAGCCGTCTCCTTACTCCACTTTAAAGCATTACAAAAAGAACATACTACGTTAATATCGCCTATACAGAAGATGATCTGTAATAAATTGTGAGGTTATAAGCAAACCCACTTTTATATTATTTTGTCGGACCACACCACCGAATTCGTAGATTGTTTACCTCTAAGTCATTAAAACTATGACGAAATCTGTCTGCAGTAAGACGGGCCTCTCGCTATTCGTCCGTTTCCAGAGACCGAATAGTTTCAATTCTTAATCTTTCATTAAACAATTTTATTAATCGTTCTTGTCTCAAATAATTGTAATATTCGCGTCCCTACTCTAGTCATTGCTTATGCTCATGTTCATCTTCAAGAGATCGAATAATATTATGATGCACCCTATCATTTGTCAAACGGTCTTCATATTGAGTAAAGTTTCAGATTCTCGAGATAAAATATGACTGTCGTGATCAGTAGTGAGACGTAATTCCCTCTCAGTGAGGGTTTCGGTCTCACGGGATAGTAAAATATGCCGTTTGCGATCAGCTGTGAGACGTCATACCCTCTCAGTGAAGGTTTCGGTCTCACGGGATAGTAGGGGAGACCGGGTTTGGTTGTCTCACGGGTTGGTTGTCACAGCGGTCTTAACACAAAACTGAACTATCGAATAAGTCTGTTGAACAGCGTGGCAAGAGCGATACAGTGACAACGCTGTCCCTACTTCGCGTCAGACCGCCCCGATCTGCCGTGAGGGCCTCACACGTGATTATTGTTTTCGTACAGATTTTTGATGATATGAGGACCGAATATGATCCTCATAACATCACTTTTTGTGAACGAAACGACAGCGCGGTTTAATTCAATGCCAACACCATCAGCAAAAAGGAAATATTTTTAATTGTGAAAAAATATTATGATTTACACTATTAACACTATTTTAACATAAAATATAAGTCTGTGAGTGTGTAAAAATAAATCCAGCTAATTACACATCAAACTTATGTTTATAATTAGGTATACGACATGAAAATATATTAATTACCAAGCAATATTAATACAAATAAATACTGAACATAAGTATAATACTTAGTTAGTATTAAGTAGTATTAGTTAAAATATACTTTGACTGTTAGTCAAAGTTTATTTTTACTAACAACATGTAAATAATAATTACCAACGAACTAACCTTTTCTATAATACTTAACACAGCACATTTTTCAAATTATCTTGCTCAACTCTGCTCAAAAATTTGAGGGTTTTGTTGGAACTTTAATGTGTCAAAACTATGATATATCTAAACTACGATACAACTTGCATGCGGAAATGCTCATTACAATCTGTGAATTTAAAGAATAACTAACAACATACTATTCAATTTTATTGAGCTGATGAATATCTTTTGCCTGGAAGAGATCACCGCCGCCTAATAAATATACTGTGTTTTCTCATAAAATCGTAACATAATTTCTTTTATCTACTAAATTTTAATAAATAAGTTATTTTTATCTAAAAATAGCTTATATTAGGCAAAATTATACATTAACTTTTTATAATTTCAGGACCGCACCTTAAATGGGGCGCTCGGAAAATATGCCTACGGGTTATTAATAGAGAAATGATACACAACAAAGTCATGTTGGTTCCATTTTATTTATAAAATATAATGAAAATGGGCAAATATAAAACATATTATGTAAAATGATTAAAAATAAATAAATGAAGCAACTACGATTCAAAGAAAACATCTTTTTCAGTGTGAAAATGCTCTAAGCAATCCTGGATGATGAGTATATCATGTACTCTCATCCCAGTACGGTCGGTACCTCGATAGCCATAACGATAAATATTATTAACGATATATTATATTGCATAGCTTCTATCGCGGGCCTTGAGCGTGGGGACCGAATCGAGAAATTCCGTAACGAAAAAACCTCACGCTCCCCACTCCGACTGGCTCGGATGTGTGGCTTGAAGGCATGCTATCAGCTATGCAATAGCTTTACTGCGGCGCGGCAGTCCCCGAGTGCCACACGTCTTTTTTATAATGAGATAACCGCAGTCAAAATAAAAACATTACTTGTACAGTTGTGAGTGCAAAATTTACGTTTCATTTGGCAATATATACTAAAACGTAGTAGTTTGATATGTGGTTGGCTGCCACTCCTCTCCTTCCTGAAAAATATCCTCCAAAATTTCCCGAGATACTTCCAATGATTAAACCATTGGACGTTGGACATTAACTTCAGTCAAAAATTGACGAAGCGGATGATTACTAATTTCCACTTAATCCTCGCTACCACTATCTTTATCATCAAATCATCAATTTTCAAGTGGTGTTGTTCAATTTTCAAATTGTCAGCAGAAATCGTCTTCCAAAGGCGATATAATATAATGAGCATTGAATCTGTAAATAAAAAAATCAAAAGTTAACTGTAAATCTATAAAAAAAGCTACTTACAAATAAAATTTTATCAAAAACTACTGTTTCCAATGCACCTCAAAATCTTGTAAAAGTCATATATAAAAGAATTCATCATTTTATTATTTCATTCTAAAAGTGTAATATTATAATATACCAACAAAAAACATGAATTGCTATCATTATAAAAAATAAATACCTATAAGTAACAACTTACCTTTTGTGGGAACGCATGATGGTGAAAATTCACAAAACACGAAGATTGCATTTGATAATTTTGGTTTTATGGCATTCAATTGCTTTATAAATATCACTACATAGTAGGTACCTATAAAAAAGTCGCTTTCTCTGTCCCTATGTCCCTTTGTATGCTTAAATCTTTAAAACTACGCAACGGATTTTGATGCGGTTTTTTTAATAGATAGACTGATTCAAGAGGAAGGTTTTAGTATATAATTTATTAGGTTTTAGACAAAGCGGACGTAGCCGCGGGCGGTAAGCTAGTAAATTTATAAAACATGAAGATTTTTAAAATTGTAACTAATGAACACAATCAATATTAGATTAACTGTAGATAATGGTGTCTAGTTTTACTTAAAATAATAAACATCTACCCTCTCTTTAAAAAAATGTAGTATATTTATTATTTACACGAAATATACCTTATAGGGAAGGGAAGATATGGGTTAAAGAGTTAAATAAATAACTTGATTATATTTAAATTATTAATTTTCAACAGTGTATTCAGTAGTGTTAACATGTAAATTGATTTGATTTTTACGAAATCTCATAGATGGCGCTGTTACAAAATTAACATTATACAACTTACATTCAATAAACTAAGTATGTTTCTCTTCCCAAGTTACTTAAATGGCATAATTTTTATAGTGTCAATCTAGATATTGTCAAACAACATTTATTTAAGCGTCATTTGATTATTAATTTCCAATAGTTAACGTGTGTTTGATTTTTGTAACACTTCATAGATGGCGCTGTTTCAAATTTGTCTTTATACTGCTAATATTCATTTAACTGTTTCTCTGCCAAAATTACATAAATGACGTAGTTTTTATAGTGTAAAGATAGATAATAGCATGGCTTACTCAAAAACAACATGAGTCTTTAGTTTGTACGTTGTCGTAGTATAGAGAATACGTAAGAAAAATAAAGGTTCACAGCTCCTCCCCCGTAGGTGATAGCTTGATAATATGTAGCCTATAGCCTGACCCGACCTGTTAGTAATATTCATGCAAAATTTCAAGTCAATCTATGCAGTACTTTTCGAGATTAGCCCGGTCAAACATACAGACAAACAGACAAACAGACAAACAGACAAACAGACAAAAATTCTAAAAACTATATTTTTGGCTTCTATATCGATTATAGATCATGGATTATGTATTCTTTTAAAAAAATATTCAATGTACAGTTTTGACTTTCCTACGATTTTATTATATGTATAGATAATATAATTTATTGCTACAGGAAAGTATTTACGGGAAAGCGGAAAAACATTTAAAACTTTAACAAACACATTTTTGAACATCCTTGACTGTTCGTATTATTCAAGTAGGTACCTAATACTTCTTCATTCGTGACTTTTAATGATGACCCTGCGTTCTTTACCTGAAACAAGAAAAAACAATTAGTTACATATTGTAAGTATAAAAGATTTGGAGGCGAGAAAATACTTTGACGAAATGCAATTCATTCTTATTTCGCCAACTTTCCTTTTACAGTTTTAGAAATTATCGTACTTTCAGACGTAGAAAGGATTATTTATGAAATAAAATAGATACATATATATTTCAAATATCTATGAAATATTCTATCGTATACAATGCCGTTTTTATTCTCCTTCTTAAATCTTCACACAACATAAAATACGGTAATAATTTAATTACTAGGTAATTAATTGAGAATTAATATGACATTTTCAGAAAATCTTAAATTTAAATACCTACGTATTTCGTTCTGTTTTAGACAATTTTCAAAGCGAAGTTATTAAACCATCCCACTGCTTTAACCAAAACAACAGTTCCATCTGCACATTATTACAATCCTTATCATGACCATCCATAAGCGCTCCACTATCGACGAGCACCAGAGCTAATGTAGCGAAATTCTGACAAAACCTTTATTAGTGGGTCAGCCCAGATATTCCCAGTTCGGATAAGAAAGGGCCCACTAATGAACGCCATTTCGAGTATAATTGCTCCAATCGGAGACTGTATCTGGCACCTACTCAAGGAGTGCTTAATAGTTGGATATTTCTGCGATTTGGCTAATGCTATCTTTACTTGGAACTTATAGGGGTACGGGTAATCTTCTTGTGTTTAATTCAATTTCAAATTATCTAAAATAGTCGAGATTGTATGATATTGCTTGTGTTAGATACCTTCATAATTGTCAATCAAAACTCAAAAGTACTTCCATCATTAATTTTTTTAATTTAATGTAGGTACCTTCTTGAATTTAACCTCTTTATTTAATTGAGAAAAACAAAATTAAATTAAATTAACTGCTATTAATAATAAAAATATTTATCATAAAAACTATTCTTAGACATAAAAATACACTTAAATCTACGTGAATCTGCATGAGAACTACTTAAAGCATAAGTACCTACTCCAAGCACTCCGTCTGATATCAATTGAATCTAATTTTACATCGGAATCTATTATAATTTATACCGCAGTTGGCCGACCGCACTACTCTATATTATTAACGCTATTATGTAAGTGTAGATTGCATAACACACGACTTATTAAATTGAGCATATTAATATCAACCTCACATGTTTATATCTTTTGCTTTAGCATTGAAACTCTATTATGTCACCTTTGTGGCGCTACATAACAGATGTTCCACCTACATTAAATAGTGTCTATGGCTAACACAAATATTGTTGTTTTGTATTGTAAAATGTAAAGTAAAAGAAGACCAGTTAACAAATGTCTTTCTGCTTTATGGCAATGCCTTAGTTAGCAAGACCATTGTACATTTCGTCTTATCATCATTCATAATCATAATGAGAGACGTAAATAACTCATGATTCTAGCTCGAACACAGCATGTCAATCTAACATCAAAGCACAATCAAAGCGAGTACACAAACTTGAAACGCAACCAATATAATGCCTACATACAAACTTGTTTCAAATAACATTTATGCAACGAGTGAAATGCCGCACAAAGACGTGCATACTTTCACATGCGGACAATGGGTCGGTGCTCGCTGATGAATGAATGTTTGCGTAACTCGCCGTGCCGCGACGAATGTACTGCGATATTGTTGTCAACAAATCGCGCGGCGTTGCCGCATGTAAGCGACTTTTGAGATTAGACTTGCTATAGAAGTATAGAGTATAGACAACGCTTTACGTGTATTTGCTGGGCATATATGGAACGATGTGTCTTTGTAAACGATTCAATGCGGGAATGAAATTCAAATAATGTTTCAGGTGTTAAATGTACGTTATAATGAAGCATCTTCCGTAGAGCTAACAATAGATAACAGGCATTAGACAGGTATTCAATATTGCATAAATAGCAATAATTAATAAAGGCAGTTGAAAATAGTTTCTATGATTTGTTTTAAGAATACGAATCATTTTGAAGGCACAATAACAATTTACTTTTCATCATTTCTACACGTGTTGCGTTTTAAATGAAGCAATTATACCTACATCTCCATATTATAATTTTCATTTAGTCATTCAATAAAAAATACGATTCCTCAAAATAAAAACACACATGAAAAACATTTTATACTCTACCACGAATACAATCTAGAGGACCACGCAAACATCTCGCACGCAAAACTTCACGGCAACTACCTACGTATAAAACTATCAGTGTTTGACTAAAGCTCGCAGCAAATTGTTACCAACTGGGTTATTTAACTGGGCCACAGAGGATTTAAATTACGTACTAAGGTTTCTGCTTTCGAGGCCTTGAAACCGTTCAACGTATAGCCTGTTATTACGTTTGCAATGCGTTTAAATAATAGATTTTCTTCACGAACGCACACACGCGTATTGCTATTGATTCGTGCATAACATTTTAATTAAGAGTTTCCTGATAAATTAATGCGTCGCTATGGATTTCAATGTATGTCTTGCGTTGAATACTGTTTCACGTGGAGTGTATGTATTAGGCAATTTCCTTCAAAAAACTAAAGTCGAACAATATCCAAATCACAAGCAAAATCAGTGTCCAATTCAATCGTACTTCAACAAAGAATAATATCGTAATGACGGGATCAAGCTAAACACGCGTGTAGTTCCGAGCTATAAGCAAGTCACTGAAATAGTTGAAAGTCAAAGAAAATAATAGTGGGTTCAAGTATCGTCTATGATTGGCCAGAAACAATACAAAAGAATTCCAGTGCGCGCCCATAAAGGCAATAATTCTCGGAATAACTTAATGAGTTGACTACCTGATAATTTCTAATTTGAATGTTGTACGCCAATTTAACATTTTTTAAATACTTTATACCACATAATTATACCTTTTTGTAATTTGTATGAGATGTAGAAGTTTTTAAAATAAAGTTTCACAGGGTTACCATACATTTTTTTTTACACCAGCTTTGTTCAAACTTCAGTCCGTAAACGTTAAAACGTAAAGTTTCACCTATTTTTTGGTCTAATTTTCTTGTTGTTGTTAATTATGCTTGAGTATCATTTTAATTAGGAAGACTTATGTATTCTTAACAACCTTGAACAAAAAAATAAGAATAAAATAAAAACAGAAATGGTAAAACTTCATATTAAGCTTATGTGGATGATATTTTTATCAAATTTTGAAAATAAAGCATAAACCAAAAACTTTATGGTCTAGGACAGGGGTTCCCAACCTTTTTTTGTCTACTGCCCACTTTAAGAATAAATTATTTTTTAACGCCCCCCTTTTTAAACATACTTAAAAACCGCTAAGTACTTATAACTGATTATTGAAACGCAACTTTATAGTATTCGGACAGAGTATCTTTTATTGAAAATAAAACAAACATAATCAATTCTTATATAAAAACTAATGTGAAGGTTGAATCTGATGCTGTTCAATAAGTTTGTTGATATCAGGTTCCAATTTACTCAAAAACAGCCGCAAGTCGCCACATTCGGTAACACGCAAACGATTTCTCTTTTTAGTAAGCAGCGTTGCCACAGCACTAAATCCACGTTTACACAAATATGACGATGGGAATGCTATCAAGAATCGTTGAACAATTGACCACAATCCAGGGTACAATTGCGGGATCGGTTTTTGTAGCCAAAATTCTTGATATCCATTTTTGAACTTGATTTTTGTTTCTTCGTTTGTTGTCAATTCTATAAGTTCTTCTTCCAGCTGAGGTGACATTGCTGTGTTGACATTTGAAAACGGATCCAACACCCAGTCTGGTATTTTCAAGTTTAAAATGTTCTGGTATCGTTCGGTGAAGTCAATGTGGAGGTTTTCCAAATGTTGGCAGTAGGCAAACAAGTCGTCGTTACTGCAGAATACTGATAAATTCGGAAAATTGTGAATCTCACGTCTGCCCATATTATTTTTGTGCAGAAGCAGTTTGGCTGCGAAAGCAGCAACGACATTTTTTGTTTTAATTAAATTTAGTTCATCGCCTTGCAGTTGGAGGTTCATGTCGTTGAACAATTTATACAGGTCTGTCATGTAAGCTATATCATTCTTTGATGTTATGAGCTTGTTGCGCAGTTCTGTATCTTTAGTTTCCAAGAACTCTATCACAGAGTCAAACAGGTTGTAATATCGAATCAGACAATTGCCTCTTGACAGTCAACGAACTTCAGTATGAAGCAACAAACGGTTGAAATCTTCGTCATTAGTAGCACAAAGCTGATGAATTAATAATCTATCATTCAAAGAGCTGCTACGGATTTTATTGACTGCTTTGATGACATATTGCAGTGATTGAAATAGTCGTTCACTTAAGTTTCTAGCAACCAAATGTTGTCTATGAATAACGCAATGTATAGCAAGGACATCTGGAATTTTATTCTTTAAGTACGCTATGAAGCCTTTATGGCGCCCTGTCATAGCCGGAGCGCCATCCGTAGCAACTGATATAATATTTTTCAAAGGAATCTCTTTCTCTTCACAAAACTTTTCCAATGTATTGAATATGGTTTCGCCTTTTGTATCTGTCTCCAAATTTCTGGCAAACAATAGTTCTTCACGTATTTTCTCATCTTTAATAAACCTCCCGTAAGATAGCAACAACGCTTCATTAGTTGGTAAAGTGGACTCATCGAGCTGAATTGAGAATTGACTAGTCCTCAGATGATTGCACAATGATTCTTCAATGTTTTCAGCCATTTCATCAATTCGTCTTTGCACAGAATTATTACTCAAAGGAATTTTTCGGATAATATCTGCGGCCGGTTTATGAAGCACAGTAGTTATTACTTCCTTTATTGCTGGCAAAATTAACTCTTCTCCGATGTTGTGTGGTTTGCCTTTTTGAGCAATTAACAAAGAGATATTGTACGAAGCTCGAAGTCCGTCGTCATCTTGCTTAGCAGCCGCCGAAAATAGTTTTGATACACTTGGCTGAGTATTATGCTTCTTCTCTAGGTCTTGAAAATATGCTACATTCTTGTCTTTCTTATTTGGATGCATTTTATTCAAATGATCTTGCAGTCTTGAAAGCTTCATTGCTTCGTTCGAAAATGTTTTTAGACATAGAAGACACAAAGGCGACGACGGGTTTGTGGAATTTTCAATAAATCCGAATTTAATATATTCCGCAGAGTATTGCCGTCTCTTCTTTTTTACTTCCGACATTGTTTTGTTTTGAGAAATACGTAAGTGTTGAAATCAAGTACTGCTTATCTATTATGCGCGAAACCGCAAATGAAAATAAAATAAATTTACGTCGTTTATATAGGATTGCATAAGCAGCACGCACCAACAGGAATAAGACAAACGTGCATAAACTCGTTTATCTCATTCGACGCCCAATCGTACTCGACAAGCAAGAACAAGTATTATAGAACCAGCCGATTGATACAGGAATGTACAAATCGGATTATTTAACAAAAACTTGTTAAAACATGATTGCCCGCGGTCTATTATATCGAACCGAGTTTGAGCTATATCTTAATTAATATTAGTTGAATGTTGATGTTCACAAGATGTCGACTCTCGAAGTCGAGAGCTCAGTCGGTGTCTAAGAGTCTTCCTAGCTAGGTAGATGAAATTATAAATCGACCCCAAAGCCCTACACAACGCCCCCTTTTTTTTCTGGGTCTCTTACCGCCCCCCTTTAGGCCTGCAGCGCCCACAAGGGGGCGTTATCGCCCACGTTGGGAAAGACTGGTCTAGGACAATAAATTTTAGTATTTTTGTTAGATAATAAGTCCCTCTACTCCCCATAACCCGTTGGTCCACTACTTACGGGACACCCTGTATACCAAATACTGAGAAATACCGGATAGCGATATGAAACAATGAACTCATTTGCATGTACTTACTGTTTGGTACGAATAATTAGAACAGTTGGTATGAATAATTTTAACAGTAAGTGCGATTGTATAATATGCATCCTTAAACTTTTACTGTTTTCAATATCAATTATCAACACAACGTGATTTATTAAATGTTCTTTTGCATTTTACTTAACACTATTTTAAAATATCATCCAACAGCAGTTTCATCACGCTGTTAAATATCTTCTACACGATTAACCACATTAAAAACGATCGCATGAACGTTTTATACAAACAATATCAAACCTCAATAGCCACAAAATACTGTTCGCTAGCAAATATCGTACAAATGCACATCGTGCATGCAAACTATTCAAATTCGGTTTTCATTGCTCCCCGGGCGTTTTGGTGCATTTAGCAAATTAACAATGTGGTAACTGTTAACTATAGTACAAGGTTAGGTTACTGTAGCGGCGCCGAGATTTCGTTTAAGGGGCTACTTACTGCCAAATGCCTGTTTTCTTCGTCTAACTA
>CAJQZM010032142.1:0-16192 GCA_907164665.1 Colias nastes | reverse complement strand
AAAAAATGCAAGGTTAGGGCTAAAAAATGTAACATTTCAATGGATCACTTATAATTCGATAGCGCCGGCTGCACGCACGAAAAAACATGACTCATGCGGCGTTACCTCGCTCTGAGGCGTTCCATGTAAGGCTTGAAGTGCAAGCGAGAGCGCGGAACGAGCGACAAAGAAGCACAATCGGACGTTGTCACGTTCAACTATCGTCAGTAAACCGACTTTACAGACAACCAATTTTTATTCAACAATGAACTTCGCAAAAAATGTTGTTTGAAATGTATATTTTAATGTAAGCGAAACAGAACACCACTATTTAGTTAGCTCTGAATACTATTTTTCTAACATACTCGTAAATTTCAACATGCGTCGATTAAAAAGCTGTCATTTAAAATCAACATGTATCTTATTACTCACGAGCATTCGCAACGGACGGACGTACGGACACACCCCGGACACTCCATACAAAATTATCGTTTTGACAGTCACACTGTAGAGACTGCAAATGTGTGTGTTAACGCTTTATGGTTGGCACATTTGTGACTAGCGTAAAAAAAAATTCGCGTTTTTCTGATGAAATACATCCGTAAACAGCACAATATCTAACCATTTTCTACGAAAAACGATAATCACAAATCCAAAATAATAAAATTACTTTAAGTCAATTTGATTAATGTTGTCAATCTTCGTTGCGTATCGTCCTTGCAGAAAAATGTGGCCCATTTTAATCACGATCGCGCGGGGTGAGGTAAGTGTTTAAATTTGGCGGGAGGCGGAGAGTGTCCGTTCTGTAGCGTTTAGCTACTATTATGTATTCTGTGGTACGGATATAAATAAACTACATAGTGACGTTTTAAGCCAAAACGCGTGCTCGAGACAATTAGAACTATTGTGATTGAATGTTTTGTAAACGAATGCTATATTTTTAGAATAACATCAAAATTGTACTGAAAAAAATCGTGTTTGTATGTCTGGTATTTATATTTACGGAGTGAATGTAAAGAAATTACTCGTACCTACTTTAAAAGTATATCCAAAAGATTTAAGAGATATTTACAAACAATAAGAATTGGAAGAGATGTTTATTCATCTTCTAAAAAAAATATTGCCTGCCACATTTTTTCTTATATCTACCGTTAACATAAATTCGACTATATCTCTACTGTATTCTATATCTCAGCAGGATTAAAGGTTAGATCAAACGTAAGGATAAGGGCATAAATACACTCTTGTGAACCGCTTTACGTTTTGAAAAGTAAAAGTGGGCATCTATTTAACATCTGATAAAAGATTTTCAACCTTATTGGTATTAATTTTCAGCTTCAAATTTAATATAATGTAAAAATGGTAAAAATTTGTAATAATCAACAATACACTCGGCTTTACAAACAAGTGCTCTTTTATTTTTATGAACTCTTAAATTAATTGAGGTACAGTCGATATTATTTGACTTAAAATTGTAACATGGTTGCTACACTAAAATTTAACGTAAAAGAGCAACATCTTAAAGCCTACGAAACAAATTTGCAAAAATTTAATACAAGTAGGCTAAGAAGTGAACTAGCGCAACTCTGTAAAACTTCGATCAGAAACTGCAATTTAACTCGAAAGTTTTAATACATTGCTGTATTAAAAACGAATTTAAATTTACTTTTATTTATAAAACGAGCAATGTACATTTAAAAGCTCGTAATAGCGCTTTCGGCCAGGTTCAAAAGGCTTTATGAAGGGTCCCGCGATCTTTATTAGCTTCATTACCTTTGTGCACGCTGTTTCCACTTTTATCTGCAATATTTACTTTGTGTTCAACTTCTTATTTTATATAGTAAGTAAATTATGAATATTTCATTTTCGTTCTAAAAATGTTTATAATTTGTGTAGTTTGAAAGAGATTGATAATAGCGACATTATTTGCTATCTTATGTGTTATAAATTTTATGATGTCTTTAAATAACTTCAGTCAAAATTTGCAATACTACATCACAAAACATACCATGATATTAAATATTATTACTGTTTGCTTATTACATTTCTCTTCATAACGATATTATAAAGAGTTATTCCATCGACTGAAAAATTGCACGTATTTATTGCTATCTTTGCGCTCTAAATACGTCAACAAAACCATTACCACTTAAAATCAAGCGCCTCTTGCTCTACCTACCACACAAAATAAAGCCCGTAACGCACCAGGATAGTCCAGCGGGTGTAAAACCTTGTCCACAATTCACAGGTGTACCTTGACCCATCTCCGCAAAGCGGTCCCGCGAATCACCACCCGGTCACACGGTCACACCGAGAGAGCTTTATCCCGACCCCATTTCTTCTCTGCGCAAATAAAACGGGAAACAACACGACTCCACTGATTTCCCTCGACATTTTACAGTTTTTTAGTGTTTTGTTTTTTTGGACTAATGGCACGCTGGCGGTAAAAAGGTTATTGCACTCAACGATGAAGCGGAACATCTCCCGTTTATTGGACTCTTGGCGGGTCGTTCTGTGTGAATTTCAAAACAAGCGTTGTTGCAAAGTTAATATGGTATTATGGCCGAGGGAATGTATGAAGGAGTCCGTTGTCGAGCATTGCAACCAGGATTTCCAATAGACAAATATGTATATGATGTTAATTAACGCTAAAGGATACAATATGAATTGTGTAAGACGTTTCAAGAAGAAGGTGGAATTTTTCTTATATATTATATATTTTCTTATATAATAATAATTTTTCTTATATATTATAGTTTCCAAAAGTGTCAAGTGGTTGTGTAACACTACATTCAAAAAAAGGGCTCAAACCTTACTAAAAGTGCTACAAAACACGGTTAGCACCTAATTGAAAAGCTCAAAGTCCTCGGACTTTACATAATGTTCTTGCTCCATTACCTCATCCCACTTTCCAACTGTATAAACAAATCGTTTTAAAAATTTACGTAATTAATTCATTCTACTGTAAGCTAAACATAGGGGACAAACTTTATCAGCTCAGAACTCGACCGCTCTCCGTATGGGTAGACCTTTAATGCCTTAATTCCGTACATCTTTTTATTGGCCTACAATTCAGCTCTTACAAGCCAAGAGCGAGCCAGCTACTTTACGTATTCGGCAAAAAGAATCGCGTTGTCCGCAGTTTATTTTCGTTCGCGCACAAAATAAAATGTTTTGGCACGCTCGCTCCCACCCGAAAGTGGCTATGCTAACGTTGTGTAAGCGACCCAATACTTTGCATGCTCCGTATACCTAGCTACCGTTCGTGCACCACTTTGGCCGTAATTGCAAAAAATCCTTGTGATCCGTGTTTATTTTCAGAGGGACTTTTGCGACCCCGAACTCGTAGGGACGGAGAAAAAATCGTCCCAAACTAATGGAGCGCGCGACTAGAATGAACTTTTAAACTTACCCGTGCAGTATTTTTAGGGATCCGCAACGTAAGAGGTTAAATGAAGCGTTATTAGATCACTCGGCTTATCGCTCTATTTAACATAAGTATTACTTGACCTTTTTCGTTTAGTATTAATACAATAAAGTGGGTATAGTATACGTATCATATAAAATGAAAATACATATAAAATTTAATGAAGCAGTGATATTTTTATATGTAAATTAATATAGTTGGTTTAACATGATTTCGAGAAAAATATAGGAAATATTATATTTGCAGGTATATATTTCTTTAGTGTATACAAGTCCTCAAATCAAAATTTGTAGGAAATTATATTGCAGTAAAGTTGCACACGCAGACTCACTCTTAGCAATTTTGCAAAAAGCGCGGCCTCCCGATTGTAAATTCGTTCGGAAGTTTTTACGATCCACTATATTGTCACTTATAATACCACAAGAGCTTCAAAATTATCGGGTATTTTCCGATAGGTTCGTTGCAAACAAATGAAGGAGTCAAGTTTTTAGTCAAGGTTAAAAAATCACGAGCGTGAAGCGCGAGTGATTTTTCCTGAAAAACTTGACGACTTTATTTGTTTGCAGGGAACCTTGAGGGAAATGCCAGATAATTTTGAAGCTCGTGTGGTATTCGGGGGATTATTTTTCCGTCCCAAATGTCGGCCAATAATTTCACAATTGAATTCAACCTGTCAGTTTGACGTCAACGACCAGAGAAAATTTTCAAAAAATTATCAGTATAATACCATGTAGGTTGTACCACGTGACGTCGAATGGTGCAATTCTATTGGTCGATATTTGGGTCGGAAAAATAATCAAATTTAATTTCAATCTATTGTCATCGTAAAAGCACTGTTAAAGTTCAACGGGGAAATTAAATGTTACCTACGTCTAGAACAGAATATTGCCATTGTAAACGATAAACATTGTTTTATGATTTATATCATTTGTAATTTAAGAAGTCGTAAAACAAACGACTCAGTTCTCATATATGTGAGATCATACAATCTTAAGGTGTCAAATTTATGGCTAGTTTGAAATAAAATCTAATTTATTACAGTATTAAAAGAACGTGTATAAACAAACAAAATGTTATGACAATAAACAGTGGAAATACAAATAAATAGGTTGTTTATAATAATTATCTTAGACATAAATTAACGAAACGTTTATTTTTAATTCATAGAAATACCTAAATTGAGAGCATTTGTATGTACAAATGCTGCTGAAATTATGATGTCATATTATAATATACATACTTACAAGCTACATAGATAATAATCTTAAACAGTTACTTCCTATAAATAAGACGCTTATAACTTGCAATATCCAGCCAGCGCAGCGTCCACAACAAAATCGAACACAATACTCAAAGTAACATCCTCCCTGTTAAATTGAGATTTAAAACTTTGTACCTAGCTATACCCACCTACCTACTAGTACCTAGTGAAAAGTTTTATTCTGTAAAATCTTCCGTAATCCTAATAGAAGTCCCGCCGTACGAGGCGTACGTGCGTCGAGTACTGACGTACCAACGTGTCTCGTAAAAATAATTTCAAACGATATCCCCCTTAACGCTGTTTCCATTCGATTTTGTTAAACTCGTTTTAAATAGACGATGTGATTTACGAAATTTAAAGTTATAGCGTCTGCTTACAATGAATATTTTAGGGGAGATAAGAGGATATGCTTCTATATTTATGGTAAAAGGTGTTTATGTTACCATTACAATATTGGAATGATATTAAAAACATTATTGTCTTATTTTGGTTTGAAATTAAATATTTATTTTGCAAGAAATGTGGAAGATTTACAGATGTTATTTACATTCATTGTTCAGCACAAATCGCCAATTGTTTGGCATGCAAAAATTAACTACCTAATGCAAAAAAAAAATTACTTTCATAAGTTACATTTAGTAAGTTAACTCACAAGATATTGTTACAAAGTTTGGTGCATAAAATATTATCCGAGCAAAAGGTTACTCTCATTTTCCAATCATAAAGTAGCGTCTCTTTAAAGAGGTACAAGTTGCGATCAATTCACTTTATGCATTAAAAATTGTTTCACAAACTTCAAACTTTAGCTACAACTAAATAAATCATTCACAAAGTCTTGTTCCACATTACTAGATCTACTTAAACGTATGCTCTAACAACTGAAACTAAACTAACAAACTGTTAATCGAAAATCACCATCTGCTTATCAACAATCAGGGAGCGCGGATAAAAATTCAGTTACACGCATATAATACAGCTTCAACGCACATATCGGCCACGTAACGACATTACAGTAAAAGCTGAACCGTAGAGGGCACATCCAACGATACCAAGGGGTTACTTTTATTAACTCTTTGTCGACGGATCCCGACAGTGCTTTCGCCTTGAATATAAATAGATTTTATTGTGCCCTGGACCATTGTTACATAAAAAAATTGGATAGGCTAAGAGGATTTGGGCGAAATGAGCTCGACTGGCCGACATACAAACTGCGTATTGGCCCGGGAGATATTGCTATATCGAAAGCGTAATGTTCGAAAATTGTCTTCGCAATAGTTTCTCTTTATATTATTATTATAGTGAATGTATTATGTTTATCTGATGAGCGTGGGATTTTGCTTGGATTGTGATACTCTTATTTACAGGTTGGGTGTTTAATAATTGGCATATTTTGTTGTTTAATGTATTATGTTTAATGTATGTTAAGGTTACAAAAGTCAATTCTGATTACATTCTCATATCAGTAGTATTGAGTGTATGGTAAAATGATATAAGCACTATTACGATAACACAACATGAAAGGTAAAATTAATTTACTTTTCCGTTAGGTACTAGAAAACAACATATTCAAAAAACAAATTAAATCTTTATTACGTTTGTACAAATGAAAATTGCCATTGTTTACGGATTATAATAATATACTAATAATGAACTTAAAAACACAGAAACACACTCGTCTACAGCGAAAAATAACTGGCAACATGACGTTGGACATTATGATTAAATTTCTCTCATAAATTATTATCTATTAACAATTAATTTCGGCTTCAATGGTTCATAAATCAGCCATCGAATGTTTCAATTTCATCGCACAACTAAATCAAACACATTTAAACCCGCGGGAATTCGCCGATCGCGGCTTAATCAATCTATTAGCCGACTGTATATGAATTGCGATTATGGTATCAATTCCCGATATCGGGGTGGGTATATAATATATATTTGGACAATAGAAAGAGATTAATTAAAATATAACAAAATCTATCAAGGATAAGAAGAAGACTAGTCATTTATACATAAACGCCAAGATGGAAAATTATTATGGCTGAGATCCCGGTACTCAGTAGTACCCGGTATCCTGGTCAGATAGATGAAAATATAAGACGGTTTTTTATGATCTACATAATTTAATCATAACCTACTCTTATAAAATTTAAGCAAATTAATAATCTGAAATAGTTACCCTAACATTTATCGATCCATAAAGTAAAACAAAATAACGAACAAAGTATACGAAATTTATTGATTTCAATTACATCCCCAATCGACAATTGTATCCCATTCTCATATTCTACCCAAAAAAAAACGTACACTAAGCAAAATATTTACCAAAAACTACAAACGTAAGAGCACCTCGACCGGCCCGCCGCAATATATCTAGCGAGTCCTTATTACATTAGTTTTTCAACCGTGAAAACCAATGGAGCTCACCCTCGTTCCGAGCTAAGGGGTTGTATGCGATACTCCACTTTCTACGTTTCATATTATTCTCTAAATTTTTACGGTCTCACAAAGTGACTGTCGATCGTTTTATGTTCAAAATTACGTACTTTGTAAGTGGGTAATCTGTTTGTAAATGAGGCGACGAAATTAGTGACGGGAAATTAGTTAATTACGTATTTTAGTTTAAAAACTGGAAATTATGTTATTTAAATCTATATTGATATATTCAAATGTTTTATAGGCTTGAAAGGATAAACTGTTCGTTACAAAGTTGCATTTAGTGTTAAAATTTTATTAGTTCCTACTTATCTAACTAATTTATGCAATAGCTAAGCTTATTGCACCTATTGGTATTGAACCACCTTGCATTAAAAACAACCACAACATTGGTATTCCAACATTATACTTTTCTTTCCAAGACATGTTCTTAAAGCTAAGTAACATTTCGAAAAGGAATAACACAAGTAGTGGGCGGCGTTTGTGATTCCGATGCACTCACAAGAGGCCATTGTATTTCTCCAAGTCTAGGCCCGCTATATTGCTGCCGAGTCTTGTTTGTGACTTCCCCCGAAGCCTCTCGAAATATCCTGTATTATATCCTGTGTATACAAAGCATGTTTGCGTAAATCCATTCGAAAATAAAGAATAACAAAATGTATTATATATTTCTTAAGGTCGAGACGACAGTTGTCGCGCTGTTGCCACATACCACTTCCATTTGTGTGAAATCCGAAACACGTGTATCTAAAACATACGCGTGTTTTGGATTATTCGATATTATAATATGACATTTTTTTTATTACAAGGTAATTTCCTCTGAACTTTTGCGGAGGCGTTATATTATATTTCCTAAAAGCCACACGAGGTAAAAGCCAATTTAATATATGTGTAAAAGTCTAAAAAGTTATACACGTTTCGTATTTACCTACGTTTGTACCAAATTATGTTTTTTATTTTACGTCTCCGTTTCTTATGGAGAATTAGCTACAGTAGCGTAGTAGTTAGCGTGCAGTAAAGAGCACGTTCAAGAAACACGCACATACCAATCCTGTTTCTAACGCTAGCTGGCAATCAAACAGCACAGCCTACATATGCAAATCCATCAAATATGTGGAACAATGATATGGGTCCATCCATTCAACGTATCGCATCGCAACAATAATATATTCTCAGATGGAACTAGTCATGAGCTGATAGAACACGATTTCAATATGTATTATATGTGAATCGCGTGCAATTGGTAGCGATATCTGCATGGTACGTGTTCCGGCACACCGGCCAGTATAACTAGACCCCTGTAGTACTATAGGGGTAGTAAGGGACAGACGGCTCTTGATTATATTGTCACGGTAACTTATAACACCAGTTTAGGATAATAGCCACTCGTCGAATGTTAAGCAGTCGCCGTAAAATTTATTCAATACGATTTATAGATGAGCTGCAATAAAATATCTTTTGAGCGTAACAAAAGTAAAAAAAAAAATGCAAAGCAGTATATAGAAGCAATTTACAATGGCAGTATATTATGTGATATAAATATTGTACCTAAGACTTACCTAACCATATACGACCAAAATAAAGATATTTGAGTTGAAATGTGTATAATATATTAATTGTAATGAGGAAGCTCTATTATTTTGTGTATTATCTAAATATGATTACAATTATTATTCGTTCCTTTTAAGAGAAAATTAATACAAAGAGATACAGCCAATTATTGATAAGAAAATACGTTACGTACAAATATTTGTGGAAAATTATACTCAACAATAGCTTATACAGAAGTATTCCCAAGAAATTTGCTATCGTTTATTTAGATTTGTCTGGCTTCATCAATTGTTGCGATATTATGGTCGTACAAAAAAAGATTTTTTCTATTGTACCTTAATAAAAGAAATATCAAAAAGGTAATATATCATTATGATGTGTTGTCCTTATTTGATGGCTTCTTAAACGCTTTATAACGTTTTTAATGCAAAAATACGTAAATAACAAGATACCACAACTGTTATAAACTCTCTGAAATACACAGATTACATACTTGTATATTACTTAATAAACAACCGATTTCAGAAATAGATATTTCATATAGCAGCTGAATATAATACCTAAAACGTAGGATTATAATATTACAACTGCGCAATAGTTAACAGGAGCTTAGCGAATTAGAGCATCCGCTAAGCGCCCGATGTTGCTGAGCAGAGTATATTATAGATATTTATTATAATGTGGATGATATTAATACCATTTGTATTAAAAATCTTTATTTTTATTTTGTAACTTTATAAAACTTGCCATAAATAAAATAAATTTGGCTTGATATCAGAGAAAAGCAATGATATTCCATCGTAGATATCGTATTATGTTGTATTTGTATTTTAAATTCTTATATGAATTGACGCTTATTTACCATGTTTTAATCAGAGCAGCGCATATAACTTATAGGCTAGGAGATTTAAACATACCACTCTATCAAGTCGTTAATTCATTATTTTGGTATCTACTAGTTACTCATATTTTACTATGATGACAAAGTGTGGCATAAAATATTAATTTTAATATTTTGTACATTGGGCGTTAATCTTCAATAGGCTTGATTTAACAGAAAAAACACACCGAGCAATGACCCCCAGCTATCATTACATTAACAGCTCACATTATATACCAATACGATATTGATGTGACAGTTTTTGATGGAGTATAATTCCGATGAAAGGATTTTTCCACTACATAATATCCACCGGTCCATTCGGTCATCCATCATTTACATTGGCTATTGCGAAACTCATTGACAATCTTTTCACATATTTTGCGTTTCGGTGTTTTGGTGCTTTTTCATATTACGTTATATATTACGTTTTTCACTATCCTACTCAGTTCAAAAGTTGAGGGTTTGAAAGAGAGTTAAAGTCCATAGTTTAATACTTAATTAAATTAGGTTCAGTCATAATTAGAATACTTCGTGTTTTAAAAAACTATACATTGTTTAATTTATTTCGTACAACATTTTAAAGTAAATCAAATTGTTTATAATCACATTACATCATATTATACACGATGTCTATACAAACTATTATACCGCTAGTTAAATAGCTATGTTTATAATTCATTTAAATTAGAAGAACATCGTCTCCGGTTAGAGTCACGCGAAAGCCTTGTAAGCTGTTTACTAAGCAAGCTCTGACGTCGTGACTACGCCGTAGCGTATTCCGGCTACACCGTAGCATTTCGTAGCGGATTTACACCCTAATAATTTTGCCCGCAAATTCGAGGTAGCTACGAAACAGAGATAAATGATTTTGTGCGATTGTATAATGCTTTATACAGTCCTCGTAATACACTGTCTAACAATGAGTAACATTTAATGTTTCTTTTGAATAAAATATATACACGATAACGCAGTGATAAATAAGAGAAGAATTGAGAAATACCTTTTAAAATGCTTGTTTGAAAATGAATATAAGCTGCATATTACACTCGCGAACAGAAAGTCTACAACAGTCAAATAATGTACTTTACAAATATTTCAAGACATTTTATATTTGTATTTGTACTCTCTATTTGTATACACATATTTGAAAGAAAAATGTCTCGACTTTGTACATCGCATTAATTCAAATAACATTTAACAACCAGCAACCCAATCTTTTAAACTACCTCCACGTTATCGTAGTTTCATAACGCGTACTTCCACCAAACCAAAATTAGTAACAACATAAAGTAACATTCATCATTCAACAATGAACTATTACGGTGGCAAGGCGACACAGTGCCCGGGGATTGTTAATAATCCCCCACGCTGGACCCGCTCCGTCACCGAGTGCCGGGATTACTATCAAAGAGCATATTACCGGCAAAAAGGACTGCATTAAAAGTTAGCTGTACCTACGATTCCTACTCACTTTGTGACTCGGCTACGTTTAAAGATAGACGGTACTAGATTATGTATTGATTTTTATTAAGTGAGAGGAATATTATAGGATCAGATTATATTATAGGATAATTTTAAAGGAACTATGGAAAAATAATATTACAAAGATACATAA
This sequence comes from Colias nastes, assembly GCA_907164665.1. NCBI lineage: Eukaryota > Metazoa > Arthropoda > Insecta > Lepidoptera > Pieridae > Colias > Colias nastes. The sequence goes on along the minus strand of CAJQZM010032142.1, from coordinate 5,037 downwards.
AGTACTTGTTAAGCTACATTTTGCGAAAGTATAAAAAAATATCGTTTTATAAGAGTTTTATAAGGAAAAATAATCAAAAAGGAATCACATCACTTTGTTTATAAGTAAGTAGAAAAGTACAGTTTTTAAACACAATAATAGTTAGTTGTAGTACAAGTTAAACTTCTAGACCGTTAGTGAAAAACTAAGTCGAAAGTTTCGCTATAATTGTTCACACGTTTTAGCTTTGTTTATTTTCTCTCATATAAAGTAAGTTTCAAACAAAATAATTGAATGTACATAATAAAATTATACGGCTCCTCTTTGAATGTATTTTCCTTTTGCTGCTGATTTACCAAGAATAATATTTTGCATTGGATTAATGATGTACACAAATGATTGAAATGAGATATCTCTGTATAAAATTATAATCAAAGAGCGCATCACTCGCAAAAGGACTGCATTAACCGGTCTCATTATGTCACTTTGTAAACTATCAACATCGTTACCGTTACTGCTTTTTAATAAATATTTATAATACAATTTTGTATTACATTAACGTTGCTCTGATCTTTATTCCAATTAATAAAAATTTCGGTTTCCATTATATAACTGAATACAAAATAATTCAATACAGCTGGATAATGTTCAAGTCTAAAGAAGTTTTAGATATCTTTATCACTGAACATTAACCTTTAATTTCCTTAGTTACTATTTTAAACATTACCTATTATGCAATTTTAATCAACTATACAGAAAAGCATTAACCACCATCCAAACAACGTCATCAAAACCGCCAAAACACACAGAACCATTATTGAATCATCCATGAAATGGATATGAAATCACAACGTAATAACATTATATAGAGGGTGCCCCTAAAACGCGGCCGGGCGATCGCTTATCCGTTCCCGGGTGAACCGGTCAAGATGATATACGACCGGATAAGACAACGTTGCGGAAAGGTGCAACCGAGGCGACCTTTCGATTTCCTTGACCGACCCCGTCGGACATTGATGGGGCTATGTTATGTTTGTGCATGCAAGGATGTGAGGAAATATCATTTTACTGTGGGTGGTGCGAGATTGTTGAAGAAGATTGTTGCTTGTTTAGGTTAAACTAAAGCAGTGTTCTTTTCAAAGTAGGCCTATGCCTATGCATATGCAGCAGCAGTTACAGTTACAAACAAAATATGTTAATGGTATATTTAAGCACGAGAATTATATTTATTTCTATTCTACAAAATCAATCCAATTTTGATATACTATAAGATAAGAGAGACGGATCGGGCGTATTGTATTATTAACACAATTGGTAACAATCAAACAAATCTTATTCAGCCTGTGTTCCTTGGCAAATAATTTTTATTCTTACATAAAAATAATAGAACACCCACGAAGACAAATTCATCAACGCCTCATTTCTTAGGGAGACACTTTTCATTGTATCCTCACTCACTTTCAGTATTACTACTGACAAGTAATTTGACATTTCTTCGAATGAAACGAGATACCCGCTCGGGGGGAGATATAATCGTGAGTATTAAATTAGCACCGGGCCGGACTAATCCGGTGGGTCTGTTTCAACAATTGTACCTTTATATTTTTAGCCCGGGCTTCGTTACACCCTCAATAATATTATATAATATCGGGGTGTAATGATACATGTTCTCGTCTGCACCTGCGTCCTTTCCTAAGCGTATTGGATTAAAAGTTGTAGGTTTAGGATGTTAGAATTTGTTATCGTAAATAAGTAATAATATATAAAAAATACGAACACTTTTCGTGTAACAACATTTTGTGTGAAAATGATGTAGAATTTAAGTGAAGTCGACGTAATTGATTGTAATTTTCCTGAAAGTAGATTACTAGAACTACCTTATGTATATGGACTTCATTTTATTCGTTTACATAATATTTTTAACGATGTTTCTGACTTAATTTGATATAGTCTACAGTCTACATTATCCTTTAAAGATTAATGTTATTTCCTTATACGAGAACACGTTACAATTCTACGAAGAACGTACGAAAGTTGCTTTCAATTTTATCAACATAATTTATAAAGGTTTCTAGAAATTTCATACAGTAATTAAAAAAGCATTTTCTTCAAGTATACCATTTGCATTATGAACAAATTCAGGTTTACTATTCTTTCCCATGTCATATCGGACGAAGGCTTATATAAGGGACAGGGATATCCGATTCAATATTACAGATAAACACTCCGCTAATCCGATACCTACCCAACTGAGAAAAATATCCGTCCATACAGCCAGCACGCTGCAATCTCGTCGACACCTGCGCCGAAATTAGAAAACTTTAATCCCGCGTCAACTCGCGGCGATCATTCTCAGCAATGAAATAAGGGGAATGAAAATATCTTGCGATCGTATTGGGGCTCGGAATCAGCACGTGCCAATTCGCATTGCCTTGACAACTTCGACAGTCACGTTTTAACATTGTCTGGACGTCATCGCGGGAGCTTTGTAATTCCGTCGTGTTATACAGTTATATACTGTCCATCTCTTTGCGAGTCACTGTAATAAAGCTGTAACTATTGAAATTTCTCATGTAAAAGCAATACTTTTTTAATTATTTGCAGACTCGGGTCTATACGTTGTAGGTTATGATGGGTATGATTATTTATTCTAGATTATATATATTGTGATAAGTAACGCTTCCATAAAATTTAATATCTCTTCAATACCTTCATTATAATGCCAGCAGGATCCAATATCATAAAGATACCAAACATTAGTAGGGGACATTGAAATCTCCCAGTTAAATCTACAACATTCACAATACATAATATGAGATATAATGCGACATTATCTAGCAGATATCCACGGGGCTCGCTCGTGAGGCTCCAATATTGTTCCTATCTTGCCATAAGTCGATAGCATGTAGGCGGTAGGGACGGCGCAATTAAGATACGTCCCTATAGAGTAATCGACTATTGATTTTAGATTTAACTTGAGACAGCTAGTCAGTCATCGGCTTAGTTCTTCGTTAATGAGCAGTGAACGGGTAATGTATGGACATAGTCAGTTGGGAGTATTTCTTTGTTCTTCTATTCAATTGGTTAATGATGAATTGATAAGGTGATTTGTATTATTATGGTATGGCGTGTCTTCTGTGTTCATACTAAATATAGTTATTGGTCCATGGAACAATGTGTAACGGTAGTTTTCTTTAGCTGTGATGCACATAATATTTATTTATTTTTTTATTTTAATGCAAAAAATATAAAATCTCCTTGTGTTATTTATTTAGCCCATATACGTTCATACTAAGTGATACATATTTCCATAATTTAATTTCAATAAAGTTTATAAATTTGTCTCTAAAACCAGTAACAAAAAAAAAAACATACAAAAACTACTCAAAGTAAAACGACATATCATTGGAAATAAACGATGTAAGAAAAACGCTTTCTTAAAGGATTAACCCTCTAACTTAAATATATTCATAGAAACCGAAATCGCGTGTCTATGAATATAAATCAAAAATTGATAAGTTTCAAAACGTGTTGGTATAAAGTGTGATTTTGTGCCGTATGTGTTATATTTTCTTTACGGTTAGGAATATTGTTTATTCAAAGATTTCTCACTGTTTAAAAAATACACATCAATGCAAACTAACTTGCGTTATCCTTCTTATAGCGAAACTGAGGCTTATTGCACGCCTCATAAGCGAAGCGTTGAGGTGGGTACTACTGTCACTTCGCGCAAAACATCTGATTTTTCAAACTTAAAATGTCTTTATGTATCATACATTGCACTTGTAAGATAATACATACACACACATATTAAGAAAAAACACTATTTTTAACGTTCATGATATTTTTGATGTCATTTTTGTTATTTAAACTAGTTAAAAAACAGTTTAAAAAAGTTCTGTCTTGGACGTCCGTGTGTCTGTATGTGCGGAGGATTTTCTTGTTAACACGATAGCGACCGAAATACTTTACTAATCGAGTCTTTTTTTTTCTCTTACGCTTGAGTATGCTCAGGAATAGAACCCTTTCATTTTTCAGGGTCTGATTCGATGTGGTTTAATTGTTATTAAATAAACAAAAATAATAATTAATAAATAATTATTAAAAAAAAATTATGAGGCGTGCACTTTTGGATTTTCCAAATTATTTTTTTACAATATTCTATCTGTATGCTATGTTATAGAATTGAATTTAAGAGAGTCTAAAATGCTTTATAAAGAAATGGTGATAAAGTTTTGAAAATTTTAATTTCCTACTTTTAGTAGATAAATGTTGCCTGCTAAATTTTATTATCTTGTGTTTTCAATTAAACAAACACTTCCTTTTCCTTCTCATTAATAGCTTATTCCGTCAAACCATTCTCATGCACCCTTCTTATACTCCAGCATTCGTCTATCCATTCATACATCACACAGCTTCCATACACAGAAGGCATACGAGGCACACGAAAATTACACACATCCAGGTCGACAAGGCAATGTCCCGTGTATCCAGCGAATAACCCTTAAAGGGCGCAATTACACGCATAATTACAGACGCGTCATGTCCCCTCAATTAGTCAATTAGTACGCGCAACCCGTCAACTTTGGTGTACTGTCCGTGGCTTGTAATATAACAACACAGTACGACGTTACACTGTTATGTAATGTGTATTATGAATGCAAGTAGATACAGCTGTAGCTAACGTAGCTAGTCTCTAGCTAGAGATTGGCTGCGTTAGCTTCCTTTTCTTTTTTTCTGGAGTCATTTGTTTAAAGCAATGCAAAGTTCTTCTTATAAAATGTGTCAACTCTTGCCAACAATCCTTGGGCCAGTAGGTAATACACACAACAACACTGTGAACGTTACTCTGTTATGTAATGTGAGTTATAAGTGGGATTAGCTTAAAGACAATGCACAGTTTTTCTTTCTTTTAATGTACTTATTTCGGATGATATGCTACAATTCTGGACCACTGTGACTGGATAGTATATAAATAATAAAACATAACAATACGCATTATAGACATCATACTAAGAAGAGCAGAAAAAGAAATTCTGAGAAACATGAATCATACCC
>CAJQZM010032141.1:0-20522 GCA_907164665.1 Colias nastes | reverse complement strand
GGTTTTCCTTTGCAAACGCGGGCGAAGCCGCGGGCGGAAATCTAGTACTTACATAATATTACTCTACGTATGAATGACTTGTTTTAAATTTGGTAAAAATGATTTAAGTCCTTTACTGAAAGGCTAGCCTATTCTTAATTCTATTGCAATGCTTTAAAGCCACTTTTAGCATTTTTAATTTATTTCTGTATGTACGCAAAAAGGTTAAAATTTTGGTCTCGTGAACCGATTTTGATATGTTTTTTATGATATTCGCAGTCTTAGTCTAGAAACATTTAGTTAGATATTAAATATAAATAAAAAGTGGATAGGTAAGTACTTACCTACATATATTATTACATACATAGTTGTAGGTGTGACGTTAATAAATCGTAATTTCCAACAAAACATTTTGGCATGCTAAAGGTTAATTTTAATTAATATTAATTACTCTTTATCTTATCTCAGTAATCTTAATATAATACTTAATCCTTAGGCCCATATAATCTTATCTGTCATGCCTAATTAGCCGTTTTCGTAATTAACATTTTCCTTCATTTTCTTTATAATTTATTTATTTTTCAATTATTATTTATTTTATCCGACTGCGTCATCAGTCATGAATGATTCTATTCTGCGAGTGTCTATGTAGAATGTCGCTAAAAGATATACTTTTTTGTTACAGGGACGCAGTGTCCAACGTAAGTACCTACACCTTATCTTATTGAATATTCCTATAAAATACGAGATTTATCTTAATACATTCTCTAGTGGTGAGATAGGTACTAAAGTTTTGAAATAATAATGAACACACAAGAAATTAACTAAAAAAAGTAATGTTATAACATTGATAAAAGGTAGGTGATTTATATACTAGGAATCTTGTATTAAAATACTTGACGATAACTGTTATAACATCAATGTTCGCCAATTTGTTCTAAGTATTGCTTTATAATAAATAATGTTTTTTTTTATTCAACGTATGTTTGTTATTTAATTTCATAATTGCATAGGTACACACTAAGTTCTACTAATCCATTATTGTATCCTATAGCGTTCGAAGAAGTCAGCTCAGTCCCATGGTTGGTGCACCTCCGTGTCGCCAAGCAGGCTGACCGCGGGTTCTTGGGCTCTTGCGTCGGCGCTATTTACAACGAGCGCTGGATTGTGTCTTCTGCCAGCTGCTTGAGACTGTAGGTTGCTTAACTTATGTTAAATTAATACAGGATGTCCCACCGTCGGTGCACTTAGCTCAAAGTTACAGTTGTACATACCTACACTGGTTTGTAGGACAGCCCGTATAATGTAAATGTATAAATAAGACGTGTAATCTGGTGTGCCACAGCAAATACACAAAAACCTAACCTAAAATAGGTTCGTCATCAAAGTTTCTTGCCGGCTCTTATCTGTAGAAACTGCTTTCCGAACTATATATTATTATGACCATTCAAAAGTGCTTCTAAACGTCTTCCAGAATTTTTTTTTGAGTTTATTATAGTTAAAATCTATACCTATTAATATTATAAAGCTGAAGAGTTTGTTTGAACGCGCTTGTCTCAGGAACTGCTGGTCCGATTTGAAAAATTATTTCGGTGTTAGATAGTCCATTTATCGAGGAAGGCTATAGGCTACATATCATCACGCTAAGACCAACAGGAGCGGAGCACTGCGGGTAAAACCGCGAGGCGCAGCTTGTAATTAATATAATCTAAATATCCACAGTTCCCGTTTCGTATGGGTCCGTTTCAACGCCCCTAACGTGTACCAACCAGAGCTGGTGATCGAGTCTAACAGGATCCACGTGCACCCTGAATATAACCTGGCTACTGGCGAAAATGACATCGCCCTCCTGGACTTGAACAAGGATGTGGAACTCTCAGGTATGGTAGAATTAATGAAAGAAAAATTCTATATTATTATCTATATAAGTATTTATTTAAAATTATCTATGTATGTTTATCAGCCATCTGGTTTCCATTACACAAGCGAAAGCTTATAGTATTGGATCAGATCGTTCCGTGTGTGAAAATTGTCCTCAAATATTTATTTATATTGTACACTAATATACAGTCAATGTTTATTTATTACACACCTCGGAGAGGTAGCTCTATTGTCAGATAATCAAAAAATCACGATCCTTCTTAAATAATTTCCATCCACTTTTTTAATTTATAGATAGATTGAAAAACAACAACACTAAATGTTACAGGTTCTCTGAAAAATAATAATATTTAACGTAATGGTGCATTACGATAGCTTTGTTTTAAACATAAAATAAATAAATATTCTATTCATACTCACATACTCAAATAAAAGTAAATGCCTTTACTACGTAAATTAAAAGTAGACATAGAAATAATACGGATAACGGAATATCTGCGTAAATGGGTAACATGCCTCATTTTAATTAATAACAAAAGGATCTCGATAATATAAATATAAAAGTTTAACCCCAATGAAAATACAATCTCTGCGATACAAGATATCCGTTTCAAAACAATACAATAGCCAAGAAGGTAATATTAATTTAACCTTGTAGGATACCACAGTTCAAATTGCCAATTACCGCCCATCAGAGCTCTGTATCGGGTTTCTAAAGAAAACTTTTCAAATTCTCTTTGTAATTAATTATTGTACTTAATTATTATCTTGGGACGGTGTAATTGTTAACAATTAAGTTTAAATAGGGGGAGGGGCTTCGATTCACGGTAAGTTCATCTGTTAGTCGATTATTGGTTGAAGTTTGAACAAGGCCCGGTTTTATATGGATTGTATTGTTATTCGGGAATTTAATAAAGTTTTAACAAACATAACATTATCAAAATATATAGGTTCAAATATAGTTTTTTTTAATATAATTGATCAAAATATAGTAGCATTCTAATGCTCACATTTAATATTATATTAAAAAATAATTCTCGTTCAATTTTAAATAAACTGTGCCAAATCTGACATCGTAAAAAGTTATGTAATAACATGTACCTAGAGCCAAGCGATGTAAATTTCTTATCATTAAATTGGCAATTTGGGATGATAACTTGCCAGATTTCTCAATTGATAACAATTGTTTATACCGTAATAATATGTAAGTAAAGAGAGAATATATTAAGGTGTTCTATTTTTTATTTTTCACCTTTTTACTTTTGAATATAGTAGAACATTCCGAATGTATAAGAAATATATAATATGGTTGATCTAAAAGAAAAAAACTAAACTATTTTGCGCGCGGTTTTGTTCCTAGAGGACTGATATAGTTTTGGCAACATACAGTACATTTTGAATTTAAAATGATTTTTTAGTGTCAATAGGTATTTATTGTTATGTTACCAACTCAAACTATAATAAATGAAAAACACAAGAAAATACTTCTTTTCATCCGAGTACCACATACGTAAAAATATTTATATATTAATTTGTTACGCTGAGAGAAAGCCCTAGCAAGAACAATTCAAAAGTTATCAACTATTAAAACATGTCGGGAAAAATATGGAAAAGTTCATATTTTATTGAGTCGTGACAATTAAGGCAAGAGACGCTGTCTGTTAATTATCGAGCCCTCGAGTCCCAAACTTTCCGAAACTCTCGAAACCAATTTTAATTTCATGGTTCTCGATATTACGTTTCACTTTGCCATTATTTTATTATTTAAATGCGGTTTTCTGTTGTTCAAATTAAATGAATTTTCGTTAGGCGGCTTCTTGTTTGAAAGCGTCACTTATAACACAGACTAATAATATACTACCTACGTTTACAACTTATATAGTCCATTGAAAAGTTACATTTGGGGTCGCGTTTTTTAGAGGATGCAATTTTATTTTTTTGATGTGTAGGGGGGGTCAGTGTGAAGCTATCACCAAGTTTGTGGGGTCGCCACCCTTGTCCCACGGCCGCCATCTTGAAAAGAGCGGTTGATATGGTTTTTAAGATATATCTCTTAAACTATTTATCTGATAAAAAAACATTGTAAGCATTATTTGTTGCAAATTAAATTCTCTACAACTTTAGTCCAGTTTTTTATCGTAGAACTATAAATAAAAAAATTATAAGCGAAAATGTTCAGAAATTAGAGATATTTATATTTTTCGATAAAACTTTTTTTTTATCATTTTACGAAGAAATGATATCAGACCATTTTTGTAGATTGTTTTTCGAGGAACAACTTTTATACATAACATTTTTTCATTAGGTCAATAGCTAAGGTTTTACAGCGCTCCGAAGTGAGTACTATTTTTCAGTGCTATTAGCTATACATTATACATATATATATTATGTGTGTATAAATAATAATTTGTCATCAGTAATTGTTTTTTCTGTTATTATAATATTTTTCATAATTAATTTTGCAATATTATTAATAATTTAATTATTGACTCTTGACTCCCCACCACCCAGGAGGTAGAGTCTGGAAGCACGTTATTTTTTACGTCGAAAAGCAGGCTGAAATGTTCTGCAGTATGCTTCCATTGTTCTGGAGTCTGGGAAAAGAGCCAATAGCCAATTTATGTCTAGTTAAGAGTACTGAAAAATAGTACTCACTTCAGAGCGCTGTAAAACCGCTACTGACGTAATTAAAAAATGTTGTAAATAAAAATTGTTCCTCGAAAAACAATCTACAAAAATTGTCTGATATAATTTATTCCTAAAAAGATAAAAAAAAAATATCGAAAAATATAAATAGCTCTAATTTCTGAACATTTTCGCTTATAACTTTTTTATTTATAGTTCTACGACAAAAAGTTACTGGACTAAAGTTGTAGAGAATTTAATTTGCAACAAATAATACTAATAATGTTTTTTTATCAGATAAATAGTTTAAGTGATATATCGTAAAAACCATTTCAACCACTATTTTCAAGATGGCGGCCGTGGGACAAGGGTGGCGACCCCACAAACTTGGTTTTAGCTTCACACTGACCTCCCCTACACATCCAAAAAATAAAATTGCGTCCTCTAAAAAACTTAAGATTTGGCCTAAAAAATGTAACATTTCAATGGACTAATAATGTATTTCAGGATACAAACAGAAAAATAACATTGTTTCAATTGAGAAAATTTTTATTCTTTGCGTCTTTATCAACTGAATGTGTTGTATTGTTATTTTTGAAGTGAAAACTTCTTTAGCGGCGTGAGCACTTTTTCTGTAATGGGTATAAAATCTTAAACTCGCGTCAGGACACGTGACCCTGATCGAAAAAGCGTAAGACGGATACCATTCCAAAATATCAAACATGCTCAACGTTAATAATCAAGTTTTCACTTCTGCCGGCACTCCCGGAGTGCAACCCGTCTTTTTTTTTCTGTAAATGTAGTAAAATACACATAAAAAAGTAAAAATATACATAGTTAGTGTACAGTAAATCTATTGAATTTATTAACTAAGTTCTTATTAAGTACGTCTAGTAATAACACGTATAGTATGCCTAAACATACAAAGTAAAAAAAAAACAAATATTAAAATTTCTTAAAATAATCAATAATTTTTGTTTTTTACAGACACCATCAAGGCTATCAGTTTAGCCGCCAGCGACGCCGAGAATCCCTCATCTGGCAAGGTCTGCGGCTACGGACAATTGGAAAACGGCAGTAAGTATTATTTATTAAAATAAGAAATATATCAAATGAATTACGTTTATTATGAACACAAAAAAGATACAATATACAGGGTGTCCCAAGAAGTATGGATATACTGAAGCCAGGAGATAAAGGACCTAGAGGGCCTATTTTCGGAGTTGTCATAACTCCGAAAATACGAAAAATCGCATAACATAAACGTTTTTTTTAAATTTTCACCTATTGCCAAGTACTATGAGATTTTTATTTATGGTGACGTGAATTATTGCGGTAGATGATTGATTTTTTTTGTGTGCTAAGCTGCAAGATAGGCCAATTTAGCATGGGATCATTTACTATCGTTAGATCTTTGAATGGAATACAAAAAAGAATTGAATGCCAAGAAAGATAAAATTACCCAGCATGTTCACAACTTTAAGGACCCGTAAAAAAATAAAATCACATAAAAATGATTTTCGTTTGGCTTTAAAAACGTGCTCTATCTATCAGGTACCTACCCTGAAAATTTCATTTTATTATTCATAAGGCTTCAATCGAAAAATTTAAATCTTAATGTGGTAAGTGCAAAATTTTAATTTACATGATGATTAATAAAAACAAATTAAAACCAATTAATTAAACCAATTTTTTTCTTCTTTCTTCTTTCTGTATATGACAACCAACTAAAAGTATCTTTTTATCCATTCCTTTTTGTATCTAATGTTATCTGTGTCTATGAAGCTTGCGCGGGAATCAATGAGACGCGGATTTGCCCGCGTAATTCGTAAATATTTTATAGATATGACTTAATGGATTATATAAATGGATAATAAATGGATTAACGTTCATCAATTAAATATTATAAATAGTTAAATAATTGAAAAAGGCAGTTTTCTTGATTACTAAGCTATTATTACTATTGTATTCTACTTAAGAATTTTAAATCAACAAGATCTTCATTTCCACTTCTCTAGTATAAGCTAAACTTATTCTTCTTTTAACTTCCAAGGGAAAAAAAAACAAAAAAAAGGCAAAGCTTCAGGCAACATATTAAAGCATATATAATTTTTAGATGCCGGTGAACAACTGCAGTGCGTCAGTGTTGCGTTGGAAGAATCTGATGATGGTCTTCTCATCGGATCTTCTGAGAACAAGGCTAGCCAGGTATTATTAGTGTGAAAATCTACATGGTTTAATTATTCAACCATATTTTGTGAATTTTATTAGGGCATTCTGTGGAATAGAATAGAAGAAGCGTTCGACATGTATATAGTACGTTGGAGAAATCTTTCGAACGAACGAATCGATCAATACATAGTTAAGATGATCACGTGAAAATAAAAATAGCCAAAAAAATAAAATTCCATCAGTATTCCGTACAATATGCAATAACATGACTTTTTAGCTGTTTTTTACAAACGTAAATTAAAATAATCATAGGAATTAAATAATATTATTTTAACAGTACGATCTTGGAGCAGCTCTAGTTGCTGACGACCAACTGTTCGGAGTGCTCGTTCGTGCCGGTAACGAAGAAAATGATGGAGGTAATCTAATAAATTATAATTTTTAATCTTTTCATTTTGTCGTAAAAGTTTGTCTTAGCTTATTAAGCTTAAAGCATTTGCACAGTAAAATTAAACATTCGCTGTGCATCAAACGTCATTTGACCGCCTCTTTGGTTGACGCGTGAGCGTAGCACCGAGGGGTCCTGGGTTCGATTCCCGGTGGAGACGAAGAAAAAAAAATGTCTCGGTCTGGTAGGACACAGAAGGCTGATCACCTACTTGTCCCTAAAGAAAATCGATCAGTGAAACAGATGTATAATGCATCTGCCCCTTACCCCACTAGGGGACATGGGACTTCACTTTTTGTGCATCAAACAATATTATTCTATCACATTAAATTTATCAAAATAATAATAGTCAATATCCTAGAGGAATAACATATTTTTTCTTTCTGAACTTACTGGAACATTTTTTAGGGAAAGTTTTATATCATACTAGCGACCCGCCCCGGCTTCGCACGGGTGCAATGCTGATACTAAATACACTACAGAAAAACTGTGAACGTTGTATATGTTACCGGAAATGTATGTAATCCGTCATTGTATACAATTCCTAGGAAATGTATATAATTCCTAAAATCGCACGGAAATGTGTGAAATAAATTATTTTATACACATTTCCTAGGAAATCTATACATTTCCTAAATAGCTATCGGAAATGTAAAACATTTAAGATATTGATATGTCGCAGGCAAATTGTATATAATCTGACCGTTTACAAACGGTCGGCATTTTGTAGTAACTATGCCGATAATTCATAATCAGAAATTTTTGGTTTGGATAAGGGGGTGGGTTAGGTTAGGTTCGTGTTTTTTAAAACTACACAGAAATAGGAGCCCCACGAAGTGGGGCTCCGTCGGCTCGCGACCGTCTTTTTGTAGAATTTTGGAAAAAGACGAATTTTCGGCATATTAAAACAGCTAGCCGTAATGTAATACGGCGGATTATACAATCCGACTGCGCCAAATATACGCGGGGACAGCGGGACGAGGGGACTGATTACTTGCCAAATGAAAATTTGATTTTATAAGAATAAATATAAGTTGATATTGTGATATTTACGTTAAAAGTTAGATAGTTGATTTTTAAAATGTTAATTAGTAAGATAATAATATGAACATAATATTATTACAATTTTACGGTATGACTGTTACCCGATTGTATCAATAAGAGCTATAATAAAAAAAAAATAACAACGTGTTTTATTACAGAAAGCATTTACTTTACACATTTCCTAATACGATATTGGAATTGTATACAATTCCTAGGAAGATTATACATTTCCTAGGATATGCATGCATTAAATAGTTTTTTAAACAATATTTTATACATTTCCTAAATGGTATCGGAATTGTACACATTTCCTAGGAATTGTATACAATTCCTTGATTTCATACATTTCCGGTAACATATATATAAAAACAAAGCGGCCCGCTGCGCTGCGCTCCGGCTTCGCACGGGTATAAAATATATAGCCAGGCGGCCGGCCGGTACCGCGGCAAACGCTACGTCCCGCAATTTTTAAATCTGTAATATCTTCGAAAATATTCACTTAAATCATACGGTGTAAAGGGCCATATAGATCTATAATATTAAATGAACAATGTATTCAAGGTATTTAATTGGTTAAGGATTAATGCTGTATTGGTTAAAATCGCTTCGAAAATTAGCCATTATTTGTCGTAAAAATTAAATGATAAAAAAAAGTTATTGTGGGTTATCCATAAGAGATAGACATATACCATCGCGGACTTTTCTGTAGACCTTTTCAATGTGTATAATACTTAGTACATTATTTTGATAAAACTCGTAGGGTTCAGCCTGCGTTTGCAATGTAAGCGGAAAAAATGTAATTTTTTACGACATCACATTAGAAACCTCAAAAATAACAGTACTTCTCCACTATTTAATGGATGTTATTATACATATAAACCTTCCTCTTGAATCACTCTATCTATTAAAAAAAACCGCATCAAAATCCGTTGCGTAGTTTCAAAGATTTAAGCGTACAAAGGGACATAGGGACAGAGAAAGCGACTTTGTTTTATACTATGTAGTGATATGTATCTACATAATATTGTATGACTCTTTCGTTATACATGTATAATATCAATGCTATATTCTTACGGCCTTACTAACAAAAAGTTAAACAATGGATAAATTTCTACCATTTACAACCATAGCTTTGTCCTGCTCTTGCTCACATGAAACGTCAATCATAAAAACAAGACAGGTTATTGCAATAACTAATCCATTACAAAGCGAATGGGTAACATTTTATTAGTTAGACCGTAAATGTTATTCGTATGTTTACACCTTGGTTTACACCAATACTTATATTTCCAGCTTTCCTCAAGATCGCGTCATACGTAGACTGGATTGTATCAGTGACCACCCCCGCTGAGAGCTTTGACCAAAATGAGATCCAGGTGGCTGACCCAGTGGAAATTGCTGAAGAAATCCAAGTAGCTGACCCAGTTCAAGTAGCTGAAGGTATCCAGATGGCTGACGCTGTCCAGGTGGCTGATGCTGTCCAGGTGGCTGACGCTGTCCAGATGGCTGACGCTGTCCAGGTGGCTGATGCTGTCCAGGTGGCTGACGCTGTCCAGGTGGCTGATGCTGTCCAGGTGGCTGACGCTGTCCAGATGGCTGACGCTGTCCAGGTGGCTGACGCTGTCCAGGTAAATGATATGAAATGGAAGAAAAATTATTAAGAAATCAAGGGCACGCTTATAAATTTTGTAAAAAGTGGTGTTATTTCTTGGTAGTGAAATTATTTCTTGGTAGTGAAATTAACTAAGACCATAGTATAAATTAAACTATTCTAAGACTTATAATAAAAGGAAAGAAAATCAAATAAACAATGTCTCGATTTTTTTCTTTTCTTTAAAAGTTATTCATTTATAAAGCATTTGAATGCTATAAGCCTATAACACTAAATATCAAATTTCTACATTTATAGTAAAAAAAATAAATGTACTTATTCTGTATAATGAATTAAGAAAGACGTTTAATAATAATTACCATGTATAAGACATTAAGAAAGACCTTAGAAAGACAAATTACATTGTTTTTTTGTAAGCACAAAGATGAACATAATAATTATATTGCATGTAAAATATAATATTAATAATTATATTATTATTAATTATTACACAGGTCGCCGACCCGATGGAAGTCTTCATCATGCCAGAACCAGTGCAAGTTGCTGATATAGTGTACTACTAATTGTATGATGATTTAATAAAGTATTTGGTGTAATCTGTGTTTTATTTAATTCAGTAAGAAAAGCTGAAGTATATAGTATATGTCTATGGATTATTGTATTTTTCTATTGAGGAAGGCATCGCCGAAATCTGCTTATAAACAAAAAAATTGTAATCATCCTATCCTATCCTAATATTATAAATGCGAAAGTTTGTGAGGATGGATGGATGTATGTGTATGTTTGTTACTCTTTCACGCAAATACTACTGAGCCGATTACAATGAAAATTAAGCACACATATAGTGAATAACTTGGATTAACACATAGGATAGGTCTTGTCCCGGAAATCCCACGGGAAAGGGAACTATGCGGGTTTTTAACCGCGGGCGGAAAGCTAGGTATAGTTCTTCATAATGATACAATTTGTGGGTTATAATTGAGATTTTATTCATTTAAATCAGCACTGGCACCAGATATGCTAAAATGAGAAGCTCTGATTGCTTTGTATTGGAATAGCATTAATAAATAGATTTTTTTTTCGAAACATCGTATACCTATAATAATGCCGAGATTCATACGACGCGGACGGTAGGTTTTTCATCATTATTCATTAACATTATCCATGTAAAATATATTTTTTTCCTTCAAGAATTTGATGGGTTTTAAAACATTTTGCGCACAGTTTCGAAACGAACCATCAAACCAACTGACGTCAATTAAGATTTTTCAACTCTTAAAAGGAAAGTTTAACATGTAACAACGGAACTAGTTTCTATATAATTTGTGCTTGCGCAGTTTTTGTTGACATTTTTATGTGTAACACGGATGTAAAAAATTTAGTTAAGAGCTAAGGACGATTAAAGATGTAGTAAAATTGAATACTTACCTTTTTTTTGTGGGGAAATCTTCCAAAGATACCCACGGCCCCCGGGGAAGGAGCCGTGGGTTATGTCGGATTCTTAACCGACTAAAACCGGGCCGCGGGTATTGGTTGGAATTCTTCCGCGACAAAATTGAATAGGTACCTAGGTACTCGATTATAATGCGAGTTCGATAGTGTCAATCAAAGATATACGTTCACTTTTACTTTTAATATAATTGTCTTAAATACATACACAAAATTGTAATACGCAAAAACGGATAAGCTATTAAATTGTAATATAGGTACAGGTGTAATTTAAAAAAAATGATATAGGTACATATTTTTTTTAATTACCTACCTAATTCGTTCTTACGATTCACACGGTTTCAATAAATCGTATCACATGAAGTAGAAAAGAATAGTTAGAAAAATTACTTAAAATTATCTGTTGCCCGTCAAAGGAAATTCCCATCGAATAAGATGTTTCACAGCGATAAAAAATAGCCTGTAAGCTCTCTAGACACAGAAGCATACCATATAATAAATGTCATAAATAACGCAAAAAGAGAAACAAACAAACACACTTTTATAATATTAGTAAGGAAGTAAGGATAGACACAAGTATTTTAATGAATAGGTAATTCACGTGCGTCGTGTGGCAATGTGTTGCAAACATTAATTCCAAAAACATTAAACCTGTAAGTCTAGGCAAAACCTGATAATTGCATAAGTCGATTGAAATTATTGTGTGAATGTACTCACCTTGACTCGAAAGTAAGACATTGCATCCTATAGATAATAATTCAATGTAAGATCAGAGAACTGATATTTTTTACTATAATTATTAATATTTGTATTTTTTGTGCAACACTGTGTCTTTTCTCGTGCGTGCCAGCAATTTTGTAATGAACGAGGTGTTCTAGATATTCAAATTGAATTTCGAAAAAACAATTTTGCCTATAGCGAATTAAAAAAAAAAACTTAAATTACATAAAAAAATTATAATACTCAACATTTTTTTTCTATATTAGAAAAATGTTTCTGAAAATCGTTCAAAAATTATGGGCACATTTTCTTACATGAAAGTGTAGCTAAAATTAGAATCTAATTAGTTTACTATATTTTACTTGTAATTTAGTATTAAATAAATAAAAAAGTCTAACATAGGTATTGCAATTGGCATATGTAAATAAAATAAAAAGAAAAAAATGTATATTAATTCAATTTATACCACCGATCCGAACCGAATCTTCAATGAATTTGGTTGGTCATTTGCTAGTGAGAGTGAAACGAAAGTAGGTGACGGAGACCTTGAGGCTTGAACACAGATTATATAAGCGGTGTTGTAACCAAATACAGATTTATGAAGATTTGTACAATCTGTATAAGAAGTGTCACTGGCAGCTTTTAAATGACGCGAAAAAAAATTGCTTATGTCATAAAAATATATTACATATAATTACTGAAAATATGAAAAAATATACTTAAAGTTCGATCGTCCTGGCTGCTTCTATGTTGAAACCATGGACGTATAAAAAAAGACGGACACCGTTTTACGAACAAACAACGTGAAGCCACCGTAGTAAGCTAGCGATCGTGTAAAGACAATGAACACGCACACACTCTCACCATAGTAAGCTAGTCGGCCGCCATTACGTCGTGAACTACCGACTGATTAACAGCGTCACTGTTTCACAAAAAATATTTAAAATGCCGTCTTGCGTGGTTAAATGGAGTCGCAACAGTACAATTTTAAATAACAAAACACAGAGGATTACATTCCACAGGGAAGCAAGTTATTTCTTTTATGTTTTAACGACAAAATTATTACGACAAAATTTATAGAAAAAAATACAGCCGCCATTGTCATCAGGACAGCTGTTGCCATTATAATTCCAAATTCAATTAATTTTATTGCCAAAGTCAATTAATTTTAAAATTACGATAAAATAATTTGATACAAAATGCAAATTTGTTTTTGCATTTTCTTCTCACAAAAACATGTATACTATGCTATCCCATATATAACAACCATATTAAAAAAAATATCACAGCTAATTAATACTGTCTACGACATCTGTTATAAGACAGTTAATTTGAAAATTTCAAGTATATGTATACTGAAATCGTATGAAGCATGTTTCCTATTTGTTTGGTTATAAACTGACATTTTATTTATTTTATTTTATTTATTTTAATAATAATTAAGGAGACATTACCTCTCCTCCCCCCAATATTGGTTGAACAAGTTTTTATATATTTTCCTTTGGTTTCACGTCCAGTAGTTGATTTGTCAAAGCTAAATAGAAATTGTATTTATGCATAGTTTCTAATAGTTAGAGTACACATAAAAAGTATATCAAATTGAAAAATAAAAATACTAAAGTGTGGGGTAATTTTATTGCATCTGGCAATCAACCTGGCACACACACATGGATGTGTCGCCGCCATTACTAGGCTTCACTCAATGTTTAGGCGATATTCCGTCCGTCTTTTTTTATACGTCCATGGTTGAAACATAATAAAAAAAAAAATTAGTTTCCCATGCAAAAAATTATGTCAGCATAGTTTTTGAATTTTTTTGAGTAGATATTATATCCACAAATATGTACGACGTAGGCTTAGACGTAGGTATTTTTTACAAACAATTTTAACTACACAATTTTTTAATAATTGAAGTTATTCTCTTTATATAGTAATTTTTATAGATAGGAATGTTTACAAATAAATTGTCTGTTTGGAACGGAGTCAATCGGAAAGTTGAATAAAAGGGAATAATTTTCTTGCTCCCTTGAGTAACGCGTGAGAAAAAGTTAAGATATGAAATATGAACAAATAAGGACTTTTCGAGAACATATTTGTGTTTAACCTTATGACATGCCAAGTTTGTATTGAGGTCAAAACTAAGAAGGTTTTTATTTATTTACAAAAAATAAACATATTTTTGTGTTAAGGGCTATCTCTACAACGAGAAAATATTTAATCTTACATGCATAGAAAAATTAAGAAACTTTAATATTTCATAAGTATTTTCAGATTTAGCCGAAATACCGATCTCTAATTTCGTTTTTATAATAATTATTATGTGATTAATCCCTTTAGGGATTATCCTTTAGGATGGATCAATTACAGTCTCGTCTTTATGATTTATAATTACTTTAAATTTTATCTTCATTACTTCTTAACATCAAATAACTCTTACTCAATAATACATAATCTCAATATTTAATTACCAAATGTGTATCAAAGACAATCGTGAGAATAAATGACTATGAGAACGAAGGTGAGAATCGATAATTATTGGGATCTGGGACAAGTCAGTTACGCTATACGCGGATGTGGCACGGGTTTGACATGGTTCGCGGTTCGGTCGCGCTATACGTGCACATGGTTTTGCTTGTATGGTAAAAAGCCTTATATTGTGCACTAGCTGTGTCGCGCGGTTTCACCCGCATTGCTCCGCTCCTGTTGTTTTTAGGGTGATGAAATATAGCCTATAACCTTCCTCGATAAATGAGCTATATAAAACCGAAATAATTTTTCAAATCGGACCAGTAGTTCCTGACATTAGCGCGTTCAATGAAACAAACAAAGTCTTCAGCTTTATAATGTTAGTATAGATAGGCTATTGTGAAGAGGAAAATTTTAAAGTAACTGAACAGATTTTAAAACCCCTAGTTAAATGTTTTTTCAGGGCCGGGACATGCGGTTATTTACGCTACATAATATACATACGATATAATAAAGATTTAAATCATTGTAAATAAAGCCTCTTCAAGTTCACACATTTTATTACGAAGAAATATACATTTGAGAGGAATTTTTGTAATTGTTACCTTAAACCGAACCGTAGCATTTTTTTTTAATAATTTTAAAAATTTAATTTTAATTTTTATTTTAAGCGATGGTTTTATTTTAAAACGACTTTTTTTGCTGACAATAATAATTAATCAGTATTAAGTAGGTGCATATATTATATCTCTTAAAATTATTAAAAAAAAGTTATGTATTTCCTCTTAAGGTTATCGATCGTATAAAGGGCCGGCAGATCTCAGATTTCGTTAAGAATTGCATTGCGTACGACACGACTTTCTCTATTGCGGCATCGCTTGCGCGTGCCCGAACTTTTGTTTGGCCATTTGGCAGAGTGCGCGCGCAATTCACGACGCGTTTAAAAAAATAGCGCGAAAATAATAAATTCGTTAAAGTTTCATGAATTTAAACAGAATTAAAATTGTATTTATTGAACAGAAGTAAAAAAAAATATTTAATTTTTTAATTCTATATAAGACCGCTTTCGAGTGCATTTTTAAACTGTCAATAAAAAAAAAAAAAAGATTTTGGCGGGAATCGTGTTCTAATTTTTTTCTTTTTTTTGGAAGTGTTGTGTTGTGAGTTTTAAAATGGAACGAAGATAAAACGAAGGAATTGCAGTGTTAATAAAAATGATGCGTTTTAAGAAATTAGTTTGGCTGTTTATTTTATTATGGGTTATCCAAGACTACGCTTTAAAGAGTGATATACTGTGGTATACATTGAGTTGTGTAGTGTTGTTAAGTATAATATGGAATATAATCACATATGATTATGACTACTGGGAGAATAAAGGTATATTTTCGCCCCCGGCGTTACCTGTGGTTGGTCATATAGCCACAGTTGCAGCTTTGAAGGAGCAAGGCGGAGTTTGTTTTAAGAGGATTTATGATGAACATAAGGAAAAACGATATTTAGGTTAGTAATAAATTTATGTTGATGATTTTTGCGATAATTTTCGGACTTAGGTTCTTAGTTAATTTTACCGAAAATGTTATCTAAGAAATGTTGCGAGGTTCATAACCACTAAGGTATGGTACCTTGTAAATAAATAAATACACATAAGGGAGGACATTAATCACAAAAAATAACTGAGGTTTTAATTCGTAGTCTTTTTATTTTTTCTTTTGGTACACTTTCACATGTAAATTACTATCTACCAAAACGATAAATTATTAATATAACTTCCCTGCATTAAAACAGAAAATATCTGAATACCCGTTGCTCGTAATCCAGATTTTTGGGGAATCTATCTCCCATATTTAAAAAAAGGTGGTATTATTACTACGTATAGAGAGGGCACCACGAACAAAATCTGTGCGACAAGCGCGGCGGCGCGGGGCGGCTAGTGGGTCATACACTTTGTAGATATTCTGCCTCTTATTACTTATAAATTAAAAGTTAAAACCAATCAATGTAACAAATAAATATTGTTTATCTTATTAAAAAAAATATGAATAAACTTATCAATTAAAACCAATCAATGTAACAAAAAAAAAATGGTTTGAGACGATTGACTCTAACTCGTGTTACAAATAGTGTAGTAGCGATGCCCTCTCTAATACGTAGTACATAGTAACTCAATGATTAAAGTATGTTTTTAAATTACATTATTTTTAGATGAAGGTTCTAAGTTTTCATTTAAGTATTTAATTATATAGCGTGCGGACTGCGGTAATTTGAAACGTTACAATGTAAGCAGTATGTAGGTGTATTTGTTTCCAATTTAATTACTTAACTATAAGTTGGTAATAAATTTTAGCCAATTATCTCATCTCCTGTTTGTTTATGGTTTTTTAGAAACTTTTTTATGAAGCAATTTAATTATTCTAACTTAAACAGTTTTAATTTTGATGCGTTCTTGGTCATATAATTATGACGATTAATAGGATTTTGGACGGATACAACTTTACTATAAGCGACGATGAAAGTTTATTTATGAAACAGAGCGTGTGTGCCGAGCAAACGTGTCAGAAGTGAAACTTCTTTGCAGTTAGCAAGATTCAAAGATACCAAAATCGTCGCCTTACTCCATGATGTGACGGTATTGCCACGACGCGACACCTATAAATTTTACTCGAAATTTTACTCTCAACGCGCCTAAAGAAGTTTCACCTCAAAAAAAAAAAAATAAATAAATAAACATGCTTTAATTTAACTTGAAATTATTGTATTGTCCCCGAAAAGTGCCCGCAAATTTTGAATTAAATCAGTCCGTTATTGGGTCAAAATCAAGCTCCATAATAATATTGAACAAATGTGAAGAACATAACATCGTAACATGTGAAAGTTATTTATCTTATACTCTTAAGTATAAACGGGCACAAGATTTACTTTTAAATGAAGAGATGATCAGTAATATTTCAGGACATTTCCGGACTTTTTTCACACACGGCACGATCTGATCCCATACCACAGAATACCTACATAATAGTAGCTAAATGCCCATACTAAGCTTTCGCTTGTGGAAACCAAATGGCTGAAAAACATACATATATAATTTTAAATAAATACTTATATGTATAGAAAATTAACACCCAGACAGAACAAAAAAATTTTAAATAAATACTTATATGTATAGAAAATTAACACCCAGACAGAACAAACATTTCTATGTTCATCACACAAATATTTGCCCTGGGTGGGAATCGAACCCTCTATATTTACATAACCATAATAATTAGTCATTTATTTATATAATCTTTACCCTATTGTATATAGAATGTTCCATAGACATTCCTACATTAAACATCAATCCATACATAAATACATACATACTTTCATACAAAAATACATGCCAAATTACATAACCGTACTTTTATTCGGAACAAAAACAACACAGTGAATAGTATTTGAAAATTGAAATGTTATTTACAGCTACATTAGTTATGTAATAAAACCGGCTCAGTCCTCGGTCAGTTCCCGCGATTTTGTTCATATCCGCCGATTATTTAACATTGATAATAATAAAACAGTAATTGATAGGACCTTCAAATTATAGTAATTATTATAACCTGTATATACATGCACGTCAATGTAACTAACTTCTCAATTTTGGTGATTGTAGGACAGTTTATTTTTATCAATCACAAGATCATTAAACTTTAATTAAATAGGCTCTTAATTTCCGTTTATAATTTCCTATTTCAATTTTTGTTTATAATTTCGGTTTAAATCTATTACTAGACTAGTTATGTAGATAATAACTAATAATTTCATAGTTATTTTTTAAATTGAAATATGCAATATTATTTAGAATCAATGTTGGAGTCTTATTCTCACTTTTTTACTTTTAAATTATTTTTAAATACCATCTTAGTTTTCTTATCAACATCACTATGATTGCATCATATCATTTCGTTGATGTCGGTTATGGGGCGGATGCAATTCACATGTAGGTATCAGACCCGAATTTAATTGTTTCTAAGGGCGGCCGTACACGGATCGCTTCAAGCAGTTGAGACCGCGGTGACGGCTTGAAGCCGCGACCGCGCGGTGAACTAGGTATAGACATTCATTCACTGCCGTACACGGACTGCTCGAGCCGTCACGACCGCTTCAAGCCGGCAACTGCGTGGTTTGTAGCGACAGCTCGAGCAGTCAGCGACCGACCGCTCGAGCAGTCCGTGTACGTCGCTCAGCCGTTAACTGCTCGAGCAGTCCGTGTACGGCCGGCCTAACTTTTATCTCCACCTGTCATCATAATCTATTCAAACGTGGCATAACTTAGAGCAGTTGGTTTAATGCTCTAAGTGGCATAAGTTAGTCAATGTTTCATGAGTCACCAAAAACCAACCCATCCCCATACTAGACACACAGATCAGTATTATTATTACACAGAGCAGTAGCGTCTAGTGCTATCACTTACACACACTGGAAATAATACTTCTATAAGTCATAATGGTAACCCCTGAATATGATACTTTCAGGAACACACCAATTCTACCAACGCACTCTAGTGGTCTGCGATCCAGAAATTATTAAACGCATGTGTGTGAACGACTTCCATCACTTTACGGATCGAGGGTTTAACTTTAATAAGGACACCGACCCTTTGGCTGAATCTGTACTGTTTTTGAAGGGAAACGAATGGAGGAGGCTGCGAGCGAAGATATCTCCTATTTTCTCGTATGTTTTTCCACTTTAATGTCAAGTTTATTTGAGTTATTATTCTAAGGGGTTAGTGGTTCCCTTTCCAGTATTATAAATTGTCCATGTTTCCTTATTAAATAGATTTAGTTTTCCTGTTTTTGTTTCTATTTAAATTATTAATTGTAAGTCGTATGATATTATGTATGTGAATCATGTTTGCATTTTGGAATAAATGTATACCTTCATTTTATCCGACCGCCTTCTCGGTAAAGTGGTTGACGTGTGAGCGTAACACCGAGGGGTCCTGGGTTCGATTCCCGGTGGAGACGAAGAAAAAAAAATGTCTTGGTCTGGTAGGACACAGAAGGCTTGATCAGCCTACTTGTCCCTAAAGAAAATCGATCAGTGAAACAGATGTATAATGCATCTGCCCCTTACCCCACTAGGGGACATGGGACTTCACTTTTCATTTTATCAATTAGTTTTCTAAAAAACCCTTTTAGTATCATGTTTGACCATGACTTTACCATTAGAAATAGATGCATACAAGATTCGATTTAATGGCTAATTATTCTGCATAAGTACTATTTGGTGAAAGTCATGCTGTACATATTTTTATGAAAATAGTACCTACTTTTAGTTTATGTCCAAGATATACCTATTAAAACGGATTGGGTCAAATTTTAAGATAATATTTTACATATTTTAAAATATTCATAAATTAATTGTTAATGTTTACAGGCCGAACAAGCTAAGAGGAATGTTTCCTCTCCTAGAGAACACAGCTAACGAATTCTTGATTCGCGTCAAAAAGCTCGCAAAATCAGGCACTGAAGATAATAACAATAATATAGTAGATACAGTAAAAGCTGATACTAATAAAGATATTAAAACAGATACAGGAAAAACTGATGAAGTAAAAGATTTTAAAGCCAAAGATGGTATAATAGTCGATTCAGAGAAACTAGTAGGTGGTTATACAGCCGATGCTATAGTGCCTTGTGCGTTTGGACTTAAGAGTAATGTCATGGATAATGCTAAAGATCCCTTCGCTGTGGCGTTACATGCGTTCTATGAAATGAGCTGGTTTAATATATTTGAGAAGTGAGTATTTTTTGCTAAAATAAATAAAGGGTATATATATAAGGTCATTTTATTAATTTTTACCAAAGACCTTGAATGTAAAATGTAAAAGCGAAATTAAATATCTTATGGTCTTACCACAAAACAATTTAAACACAGTCTAACTTTAAACCAGGGATCTGCCAATAGTTGTCTATGTGAAATACGACAAAACCAGATTAAAGAGAACCCGCGCTTGAAGTTAAACCACAGAATACATAATATACACCGGGGCCAATCCCTTCCAAAATGATAAAAACCTAAAAAAAATAGTAGTAGGATGAAACCCATTAGAAAAGGAGGGGAATGTGATAAAAATTAAAGGAAAAA
>CAJQZM010032139.1:0-51648 GCA_907164665.1 Colias nastes | reverse complement strand
GAGAAAATAAAACGCGTCCGTAAGTGACAGCAGCGCCACTCGCACTCTGTGTGGGCAGTAATCCTAGTTTAAGATAGTTCAAGATTATAGGTAAGATGTTAATATGAATAAATACACGTCATTCTTTTCTATTTCAAGGGTACTTAAGTAAAAGAACATTATATTACTCGTTGCAACTGCACTGTTTGCGTATATATTTTTTATGTTTATATTTATTAAGTAATTCAAGGAAATACACTCCTTGACCACCCTCATCACAAAATTTTCAGTGCTTGAAGTGTCGGGATAAATAATAAATAGCGTTAAAATTCGTTATATAGACGTATTCCTAAACACGTAAGTCTTGAGTCTTTCCTTTGGTGGTACTGTACGGTTGTCAATCACTGGATAATATTCACATACTTATATATAGGGTTCAAACAAAACAATACATTTGAATTCACTCATCCGTGAAAGTTTCCACCGCTATGATTATATTTTGGCAATTGACCACCCGTTCATAATGCGTGCGGTCGGGTCGAAAGATAAGCGATTTGACCGACCGGTTAAGTTGATAACTATCATTGAACAATTATAAAGCATGACGTAACAATGTATTCCCTACAAATGATCACATGTTAGTGTTGAATAGTTCTGTGATTCTGCCGCTTCAAAATATATCACAGAGATAACAGCTGATTGAAGATTGAGTAAAGTTTATGTCTGACGTTTATGTCAATTGATATTGTTTTCTCATGCGAAAGAGGACAAGCATTAGCAAGCTAAGATTAAATTTAAGAAAGATTTAGAGACCCGATTCGGAATATCTCACATCATTGAGTTTACAATATCATTACATCAGTCTAAGTACGTTACCTACCAGAGTATCAACAAGAAAGCCCCATGTCTTAAAACTTCTTTATTTGATTCAGATTCTAATACTTTTCAAGGTTGCATTCAGTCACATTAGATTATCTAATAACAGTTATAAAATTTGGCACTACTCTCACTTTCCTACTACATTTAAATTCATCTTAAACTCGTATCCTTATTCCAACGTCTACATTACGCAACCATAATAACATCTTCAGTTTATGTATTCGTTCATTCATGTCAAGAATTTTATCGTATTTATGAAAATCAATTAAACATGTTACCATAACATTATATTTAAAATGCATCGCGATAATTATACATATATTATGTGACTGTTTGTAAATATTATTACATTTATTACTAATTATAATAATCACGTATAATATACGTGTTTATTATATATCTAGGTTTGGTTGAATCAGCTAACCTCTCAAGAAAATACCGAGAGAGAATACTCTCAGACTTTGGTCAGACTAGACAATTAGACATGTATCATTGATAGATTATGAATTAATTAAATTGTTATTTATTTCGTTATATTATCTGATAATTCTATTTATTAATTATTTATATAAATCTAATTAATAATTATTGCTACAGGTGAAGTTTAATCGTGTTATGTTATTTATAAAATTGTTTTGATCATTCATTGATACGTATTATTATCTATAGGTATACCATAATATGATTTTTTGAGCATAAAAATTCGTAATAAACAGCATCTACAAAAGTACTACTAACTACTATTTATGGAACGTTATAAATAATTAATGAAACCATGACAAAAGTAAATTGTAGAGTCGTGGATACACTCTTAGTGTTTCTAATTAACAGTGCTTAATCAAACAATATGAACTAATATTGAAGTAAAAACACCTCTTCTGCGTTACAATTTTACTAAGAACTGGATTGTTTTGAGGCTGAAGTTTATATCCTGAAGTTTGTAACAGAACTTTATTAACCTACTTTAAGGGAAAATAGCCATTTGGAGATTTGACGAATAATGCATTAGTATGTGTAATCTTTTTTTATTAAAATTATAGAGCTTTACTTATATGTTGGTATGAAATATTGTTTTATTGTAGATTATAACGGTACCTATTATTATAAAAATAATTTTACAGGTTTAATAAAAATCTCTTATTTATTGCAAATACACCAGTGCAATGATATTATTGTACACATAGCATATAAATAATGTATAGGTAACTATCCAAGATATTCAATTAATAACAACAGCATTAATTAACTATATGAATAATTAAACTTTTATTTATTAAGTAATAATTTAATCAATAAGTCGTAATTTGTATGATAATTGAGAAAAATGTGACATTTGTGGTCGTCTTTCTTTATATTAATATAATGTTTGTTTTGAAACGTGTTTAAAGTTAATGCGAAGTTAATGTAGATAGATACAGTAGAATAAGAAATATATATCCCAGTCTTTGTTCACGTATGACAGTAAATAAATGAGATTAACTGCCAATTCATTAAAATTAACTCTTATAATGCTAATAATAATTATACCTATAATTGCGAGCGATTTCATACAGATTGTTACATTGTACTTTACAAGTGAATATATTACAACTTTTTTTATTGTAGATCAAAAGAGGTAAGGAATTAACTGATTCCTTCCAATTTTGGCACATAGGTACAGCATCATAACATAGCAGGATTATTATTGACCCCGTAAAGCCTTCCTAGTTTTATTTAGTTTTACGTACAACGCCAGGGCACTTAGCTAGTCCAACAAAAATTAGTACGGCTTACAAAAAGCAGGCTTGAAACGCAATACGTCTGTACGTCGACCGCGTCGTGGTAGCGTATGCTTTCCCACCTGAACATGACACCCGCACCACACTCACAAGAGACTATGTCACACCCCACAGTGACAACCGAAATGAGACCCTCGTGAATAATAAATAGAAATTACATTCGCGTAACCGCGCCGATTTGAACCCCTGGCTGCGGATTAGCGCGGCTGACCCATTAAAACGATCGATTGTTTCCTTATTATAGCGTACGGAACTTATTTTTGTTTTACATATTTTGTAAGTTTAAATCAATCTGATAGATTTTATGACGTATACGCCGGTATACGCATGGAAAAGCATGGATGAAATACAGCGATAAATGATGTTTAAATGGATTTAAATATAAAACAGCTGACTGAACGTCACGTGATGTGCGCTTCACCAATGATCAAGTTTTCCGCAGACGTCGCATACGATTAAATATTATCACGTGAAAGTCGACCTTTCTACTAATTTCTACCCTCTTTCACATTCTTATAGTTCTCTTTATACTATGCTTATAGTTTGATTTCGCGACAAATATCACCAAAATTGCTCCTGGATATATCAACACATCCAAATACTATCAGTGGAATAGCCCTGACAAATATAACAAACAAACAGATACTCAAATTAATATTTTTATGTAATTAAATAATTTATAAAATGACATGTTGTTTTTTTATAGTGTGTTTAATTACGACGTAATATGAACAAAAAAGGTGCTCACATTACACCCAATATCAAGATTCAAGGAAGGTATTGATACAAATCTTTGTAATGAGGTGTCCAACGTTGGCGCCATTAAAATTACAGTGAAAGTATCAACTATAAGGAAACTAATTTAAATAGACTTATAGATAAAGCCTACGTTTGAATTCGACCACACATGGAGTTTAAAACTTTTTAAAGTATGGAAAAATAATACTTAGGTATCTTCTGTATTAACTGAAGCTAGTACTCAGCCTTTAAATAAAAAAAAAGTTTTTTCATATTAGTCTCTAACTGGTAAATAGAATTACCGGTTTAATTTCATTTATCAGTTCTGTCTGAATATGTGATAGAAATGCATACATTGGTATTGGTATTGGTTAGAAAAATGCGCATAGATACAGTAAATAGTTAATAATGTATGTTAATTAATTCGTGTTCAGAAATTCCGCACAATACGAATATTAAATTAAGTATAGATTATAAAAATAGACGATAAAGAAATTAAAATAAAACATGTCAATAGCTACAATAGTCTGAGAAATTATATAAAATCGTGGGATTTTCAAAACTATACGAATTCTTTCCGCTGATAGCTAAATTTTCTCGGGCAAACCTGATATTTATGTACTAGTTGTAATTTTGACTAATTAATATTCCTATATGTACATACTTATTTAATTATGTCAATTTGTAAACCGATAGCACACCCCGGACACTCCATACAAAATGATCGTTTTGACAGTCACACTGTAGAGACTGCAAATGTGTGTGTTAACGCTTTATGGTTGGCACATTTGTGACTAGCGTAAAAAAAAATTCGCGTTTTTCTGATGAAATACATCCGTAAACAGCACAATATCTAACCATTTTCTACGAAAAACGATAATCACAAATCCAAAATAATAAAATTACTTTAAGTCAATTTGATTAATGTTGTCAATCTTCGTTGCGTATCGTCCTTGCAGAAAAATATGGCCCATTGTATGTCTGATCGCGCGGGGGTGAGGTAAGTTTAATTTTGGCGGGAGGCGGAGAGTGTCCGTTCTGTAGCGTTTAGCTACTATTATGTATTCTGTGCCGATAGTTAATAAAAAACAAAATTGTTTGGTCATTAATCAAACTACTGAACTGAAATAAATTATACATAGCACACACAGGCTACATTATACATAGCATACATAGTACAGGCTTGGTAGTTTCAATAAGCTGTTATATATACAATCTTACTGTGTTACAACTGCAAGCTCCACATCATACTACCAATTTTCCTAGTTACCATAGCAACAAAATGGCGGCTTGAAACTTATTTTTTATTTTATTACACTTTATTGTACATACCCTATAAAAGAAAAGTAACACTAAGCAGTGATGCTAGGCTAGGCTAGGAGAAGTTAAAAAAAAGCGAAATATGTATTATGAAAACTGAAATTTTCTTGTTATTGTTCCCAGGTGGTGATCTGCGGTGCGGTGCCATCGATGGTCCGGTCGGTTCGTCTCTACAGCAAGTGTTCACACATGTATGTCAACGTGTTCCCAAACGGCACTGTCATGGCCCGCTCCGATGGAAACGACCAGCGTAAGTTGCATTTTATTATTTACTAGCTGTGCCCCGCGGTTTCACCCGCATTGCTCCGCTCTTGTTGGTCTTAGCGTGATGATATATAGCCTATAACCTTCCTCAATAAATAGGCTATCTAACACCGAAAGAATTTTTCAAATCGGACCGAAGTTCCTGAGATTAGCGCGTTCAAACAAACAAACTCTTCAGCTTTATAATATTAAGTATAGATTTAATAATTGAATATGTTATTTGGTAAAGATGTTTGATATTTTCTTTTAAAATCGATAGAGCTGTTTTGAAGTTTATTCGTTACATACAAAATATAGATCTTTCTGTTATGATTTTCATGTGACAATCGCGACATTGTCTGTTTTGGACTTCAATGATATTAAGAAAATTATTTAAAAAGTTCATAATTTTACCCTAAATTAAATGAATTACAAATTCAAATGTAGTATGATAATAATCCTTGGCCTCAAAAGACAAACATTATCTAGAAAGTAAAAATATTATCTATTGATTTCTGATAAATTGCTATCTCTATTCATAATACTCGGTATTTTAATTGATATGTACTAAAAACATAAAAAAAAATCCTAATGACACGTGATTAAAAATATTCTGCGTTTCTTCCTTCCTTTTAGCTACATTTTTTATACATTTTAGTTACATTTTTCAAATCCGTGAAAACCTATTTCAACATAATTCAAATCTGTGTTGCTATCACTTATTGTTATCCGTTTAGACCACATTTGCTAATCGGAAATAACCGCAATATGTCTTTGTGTATGACTTAGTTTTTAGACATTTAAAGAAGTAGCTATTTGCTATAATCCAGCGTTAACTTGTTTTAAAAAGTTATGATAAAACTTATCATCGTTCTGTAAGTAGTATAAAAGGGGAATAGGAATTTAGAGTTAATTGAAAGATAGGGTAAAATTGTATTTTTTACTCACGACTCTATCAAATTTAATGTATTGATAGACCATGAATAAAATCCAATATTATTATAAAAGCGTAGCCTGGATGTCATTCTGTAATCTTAAGGATTTAAACCGCATTTTTCTACAACATAGCACATCATACTTCAAACTAACATATCTCTATAACTTCAATTCATACATTAATTAAACTATGTAAAACCCTCAAAACCAATCTAAGGTATGCGAAAAATCCATTAGAAACACCTGTAGGCTTTAGTTTAAAAACCAGCTACCGAGTCGATTTGAGCGTTGCAGGCTTGCCATAATCATGTTTGCGGGTTCTAGACGTGAGAAACTATAGGAATATGTCAATACTTGAAGGGTCAACGGCCATGCAACAAGTACTTTGCTATATGCTAACGGCATGGGCATGGTCACCGTGCGATATGTATTGTGCGACTTGATTTCTCAAGGTCTAAGGGAGCTTGCTTGTTGTTAGATGCCTTCTGTTGAATTGTATTGGCAAAACTGTATTAGCATGGCTTCTTCAGGGGTTTATTGTACCTACAAATGTAAGTTTATATGAATGTGTAGACGGGGTACTGTTTTAGGTAGTCATGTTTGACATTTAATTACTGTGTTGTTGGGTACCTATCACAATAAATTCTGATCAAATGTGATGTCAAAACATAATTGCAAAGTGTTCAAAAAGTAGGCAAATATCCGAGTGCTTATTTCAGTCATGTGATGTTTTTTATTTATTTGTAGCTCGTTATCAGTAATATTACAGTTGCTTAATAATATTTGTAGTGGATTTAAATGAAAATTTTATGAATATCATCCATTTGCAAGCACGTACAATTAAAGATTATTACTTACATTTAAATAGATGTACGTATAAAAGAACATTAATTTTTTTGTCTATCTGGGCGGTCAATTGTCAAATGTTTAAATGCGTTAAGAAAACATGCTCAAATGAATTAAAATACAAAAGAGCTGTAAATAACGAATTTCTAATAGCCGGATACATTTTACTTCATCACGTTTGATTAGCACATCTAATGCGTCTGATCAACACCTCGACGTAGAAAAAATCACGGCTTCGTCTAGACTAGACGATGTCCATAATATTACTTAATGTTTGTTAAACGTATTTTAACAAAGTCACCTGTTCAAATAAAAAGTACTTTCACCTTAACATTTCACAGCGATTTGCGGTTTGCTCAGGAATTATCGTAGGCTTTACATCACCTGCAAGGACTTAAATAAAGGAATTCTCTTATGTCGTATTCATTTTTGCTTCACAAGAATGTGGAGAGCGATTACAAGGGTCCTACAGTGTACTCCAATGGCATTTAAAAAGATTTCCCTCGGCTCTAAATGTTCGCTGGAATTGTGTACTACGTCACAGCTACATTAACGCCTGACCCAATATATTATGACACATTCCATTAGCAATTAGAAACGTAATCAATAATTTGTAATATGATTTATTTGTTTGTAATGTTACATCAAGTACTTGAATCGAAGACGCAACAATCCACTTGTATGACATTATTATTATTTATGTCATCATCGATTTTTGTGTATGTACATGTAATAATCGTAAAATATTTAAAAAAATAATGTAGTATTTTTACTACTGCGCGTTCATTCATAAGAGTCCATTTTAATGTTCAATTGTAATTTATGTATAGCTGTTTATTTATTTATTTATACATCTTTGACTTACAGTACAAAACATACCAAAACGCACAAAGATAACAATTATTACAAAGTTTGACTTAAAAATAAGGTACAATTAGAGACAAACGATACAATATTAACATTAAATAGGTCAACTTCAGATTTAGCACGTAAAAATTTATTTAACAAATTGAGTGCATGATGGGTGGGTGCACTCCAAGCGGCTCGCGTCCGGAGCAGGCTCTCCGCGAACAGCGGACGCGAGCGCCACTGCACGGAGCAGCTCGGTGCCCACACACCACAGGCCCCCAGTGCCACGGGATTGTCAATTTTGTTATTTAACAGCAGATAATAATGATTTTTTAAGTTATGGTTGCATTAAACTTAGTTCTATTATTAAAAGTGTGAAAGATAATCAAGTGTGAAGCAAAACCTTACATTGTATGGTTATAGTTAGTTAATCACTAGGAAATAAACTACGGGCTGTATTAGATTTAACGAATTAATATCGCATCGCCAATATAAGCTGACCTGTTCTCGTTGTATTTTATCTTAAATGTAAAGTAATATCGTAGGTCAAGCTATTTTTGTCGGTTCACGCCGAGGCGACCACCTTGCACCGCCTACCGCCGAATATCCGCATAAAATATGTGACGCTTTTTAATTAAAATTTGATGTAAATGCACTGATAAGAGAAAATAATTCATTGAGAGTTAGAAGGAATGCTCAATACGAAGCTATAAAAATTCCTGATGCCTCCGGTTAAATAGAAAAAGTAATATTAATCAATGATTTGAAGTACAGACAGAACTTTCTTTTTAAACCAATTGAATTGAAGAAGAATATATTAATTGTTTTCGACAAGAGATTAATTAGATTGGAATATCTTCTAATATTTTCAATTAAGGTTCAAATATTATATTAAATATATAGGATAGAGAATGT
This sequence comes from Colias nastes, assembly GCA_907164665.1. Classification (NCBI taxonomy): domain Eukaryota; kingdom Metazoa; phylum Arthropoda; class Insecta; order Lepidoptera; family Pieridae; genus Colias; species Colias nastes. The sequence goes on along the minus strand of CAJQZM010032139.1, from coordinate 43,165 downwards.
GCCAAGTATTTAATATAAGCATCAACCTTTTACAACTCGTAAGCTTCTTCAAGGTGTTTTTTGTGTGAATTCTTGGAAAGAAGATTGTCGGGTCGCAAATTATATGAAATCAATCGACGGAGGCGGTGCGGCGCCTTCCCAAATTAAGTTGTTATAGGTTAAAAACATTATAATGAAAGAGCCATAATGCCCTCCGTTTCGCAAAAAACATACCACACACGTATCCAATTATTTCCCTATAATCTAATAAGAAATAACGTAATTTGTGCGTTCGAAAATAAACTACCGAGAAATCATTTTGAGTCTTTTAAGTGGTTTACAAAACTAGAGTCGAGAGATTTTGATGGGTTAATTTCGTCGGTTGTCTTAGTAAATATACAATTTGTTACGTGTCTTCTATTTATTTAACGTTGTGAATGACTATGCGGTTTACGAGTGGATATTTTTTAGCCATTTTCTTTGTGTGAAAGTGAAGATCGGTTTGAGTGTTTTTATTTGAGGTACAAAAATAATGCGAACTTGTATCGTACAATGTTTTGATTAGGTAAGGTACGGCTACTTACTGTAATGGAAATCGTGTTGATTACGTGACTATTTCAAATGATTTATGCTTTTCAGTGTAACTAAATTTGCGTTGTATTATTTGCTATTGTGTAGGTAGACAATTTTCTATGCAGCTGAAAGTATTTTTCTTAGAATTAAAATCTTTCAGCTGGGATATTAATATAAATTTAACTTCGAGATATTGTTAAAAATATATTAAAGACTCTACATAATTAAAAAGAAGAGTTGCGATATTTAAATAGGAGGGTGGTGCTGAAGCCATATGACTGATTTCTACTTTTAAACCGAAGAGCAAGCCAAACAAAAAACTTGTACAACTCATCGTTATTATAAAATCAAACCACATAATCTCAGTACACGAAATATATCAATAAAATAGTGTTGATTCCACGCGATATCTATCGTAGGAATAAAACTAATTTATACGTTTTAAAACAGACCGCTTATCAACAATATTGCTTTTCGTAACATCTGTTTATTACAATTACTTGGGTGGTCCTGGCCTTTGTCGCGAATAAAAAATAACATTAAATGTTTAGCAAACATTCAACTTTGTATGCAATGGAATCGGGTTGAGGTATGCAAGTTTATTGTTTTAAAATTCTTATTTTTTATTGTTATTTAACGCTGCGTGCTTTTGTGATTAATCAAGTACTACATTAAGGACAAAATACTAATCTTATTCACGAATTTCCTTAGTAAAATATCATAGGCATCGTTGTGAAACATTGATAATACCTACAATGATGTGTATTCTCGGTATTTTTCCTTTTTAGTTAATAACATTAGTAAAATTCAAACATTAAGTAGTAGGTTCAAGTGATATTTTGTTAAATATTCTTACCTTATTTTTCTATAAAATCTGCAGGTATCAATAAGGTTTCTTTATGTGTAAATTTCAGAACAGGTGGTCAAATATATTTGTTCGAAGTGCGAAGCACTCAACAATAATCTTAACTTATCTTTGTGAAGTCTGCGCTTACTTATCAAAATATGAATGACCCGATTTCGATCGCCGTGACAATTCCTTACTCAATCGTATCATTCGATAACATGAATCAGACAAATGTCACCTTACTATCAATGGATATAAAGTTCACATTGCTATTACGAATTTTACGCATTGTTTGTGAAAATATTGACCCAGTTTTGTTGTGACATATGATTTTCACCTACTCTCTTTATGTCTAGATTCACTCGGTTTCAGATAGGAATAATTTTATGTGATAGGGTTAAATAATAATTCAGATTATTGGCTGATTTATTAGTTAATGATAAAAGTTAGGAAATTATATATTCTTCGTTGTTTAGTCCATGTAAATTGTTTTATGTCTAATCGAGAACTAACTCGCTTATGATTGTTGCAATATCGTTAAGGTTAATTTGTATAATTTTTTAGTCTTAATATGTTAAAAGATTCTGGGAATTCATCTTCATGGGATACCATTGTATATGTTCTTAACTTGTGTTCATTTTATTTAGAAAGAAAGAAAGAAAGTCTACCTTTTTCCTTTAAAATTATAGTTAATAATTCACTAGGAAAGAGAAATACAGATGACAAAATGTGAAGAAACTCACTGGCACATTAAATTTAATAAAGCTTAAAGCAAATTGCAACATCTGAAGCAATGCATAGGAAATTCCCAATCTTCCCTGCAATTATTACACTAACGTTAATATTATGCTCACCGCAAAATGAAGACAGTCCTATATTAACTGCTTAATACGTCGATATACAACATTCCATGAATTCATTAAAGATAATCATTTCAGAGATTCGAAGTGACCTTTATTTATTTTCCTATTATAATTTGCATAGCGTATTAAATTCAGATGCTAGTATTAGTGTCATTGTCGTGATGCGGTCTAGACTAAACGTGTTCTAGTGTTTGTGGATGTTTACGAATAACATCGTATTTGCCGAGAATTTGTAGATTTTTATTTGTTTTATATACTGAATGGTAACTCTTCTATGATATTTTTAATGTACATAACAGTAGTATATTTATAGTTTAAAATTAATGCCACTTAACTATAGCAAAAGTTCATAACAAATTAAATAGATGCATTGTACAGAGACGTAATTATCAATTACTATTACTTACTAATTGCTAATTAACTATAGAACAGGCTTAATTTTATAAACTTACTACTTTACAAGCTTGTAAACAATTAAACTTCGTTTTCCTCGATATCATTGCGATGTTAATTGCATGTAATTTCAAATTTATGGTTTAGAAATAAGCTTACATTTCTGGAAAATAAAATATTAAGGGTTTAATGCGCATCTTGTAACTTCTTCGTTTAAATTATAAGTTTGGCATACAGAAAATGTTAACGGAGTAGATAGCAGCTAACATTATACTAAAAAAAGGGAAAAACACAAGTTCTACGAAAAAAAAAAATGTAATCGAGTCGCATTCCATCTTAATAACCTCCCTGACAAGAAAGTCCTACCTATTCATATAATATTATTGACACTGTGCATAAACTTCCACGTCCATTTTTCTTTATTTTATTGATCAACTTCGCCAGTTGATAATTACAGTTTGGCCGTTGACACCCGCGACAAAAATAAATAAATACATTATTATCACATTTTCTTGACAACTTTATATAAAAGGATCTTTAGTATGGAGATATTGTTTGAACGTCCTTGTTGGTGGTAGGTAGATCGCTTGCTGAATATTTATAACTATACAATAACAAGTAAATCAAGTGTAAAAACCTTATTTTCATAAGCCCGGAATTCGCAAAAGCGAATTTTAATATTAAATCTAACTTAATTTAACAGAGTTTGTTTTGGATTTCTTAAAGCGTCTCGAAGCTTTTGGTTATATGCGGTATTCAAAGACAGATGTAGCCTGGGCTCGGGTTGACCTCACTCTGGGCATTTGTCCAGATGACTGAATGGAAGCCTCCTATATGGGTCAGAAATACACTGACTTTGTATAGAATACGTTTTGAAATATTTTTACTATAAAATATTGCAGCTTTATAATAATGTACGGCTGCTATATTACAGACCATACATATTTCTAATAGAGATCTAAATAACATAATAAACAAAGCATTCAATGTCTGCTGGTAAGGATAATATCCCTAATATTTTAACTTTGTTGAATTTAACATTAAGTTTATAAATCATCAAAATTCGATCAGCAACACGAAAAACCCACATGAAATGTAAACATACGGATTGTTTTTATTCAAACTCAAACTCAAATTATTTGATTTCTTATTTGATTTTATATTACCCCTAAATCTATTTTAGAATATCAGACATTAAAATGATAATTTAGTATTTTTGTAACAGATTGATCAATATCAAATATTTAGATTTAATCAAAGATTATCCAAAAATCAGTACGATAATATTGGACAACTATTGTGGTTTTCACAAACACCATTATCTTTCAATGATATTTAATTATTTATTTATATCTATAGGTAATGTCCTAGATATGATCTCAACGTAAATAGTTTTATAAAGCCGAAAATAACAAGGAAAATTAACGTGAGTAATGCCTATAATTAATAATTACGATGTTAAATTTCACATCACGTTCGATAGGTAAAATTAATTTTCATCATCAGCCCACAATTATTGTTCCCACTCCTGGGACACAGGCCTCCCTTGCCATTTAGGGATCAGGTCGTAATTCACCACGCTGGCCAAGTGTGGGTTGGCGGATGTCACATGTCGTCGAACTTTTGATTCTTTGACATGCCGGTTTCCTTACAATGTTTTCCTTCACCGTTCGAGCAGTGATGATGTTATCAACTGAAAATTGAAAAATTAATATTCCTGCACGCTTGGTCTTGTTCATATAAATAGAGTTTTTGATATTTGAAATGAAAATTTGAAAAAATGAAAATTTTAGCGTCATGAAAAAATAGACTTGAAACTGTAATAACAAAAACATATGTTATCAACAAAAAACTTCCGAGTGAACCCTGTATTTGTTTAACAAGTGCGTTTAATTGCGCAGATAAACCCGTAAGATAAAGCTCGGTTACTGTAAAGCCTTCAATAGTAATCCGTGTTTGCTGTGCCGCTATGCATCCTGTCGTCTTGGCGCTTCAATTTGTATGTTTCCATTGTGGTACGTCACGATATTGTACGATTAATTAGTTACGACTGTTGTTACTGCGTGCTGAATACGACAACGATTTATATACCTCCAATAGGTGATAGTGACCAAAATTGTTATTTGCTGGTTCCTTCATTTAGTTCATTGAGCTATAATAAGCTTCCAGTTCTAGCTCTATCTTGTTATCTATACTCTGAAAACAAGGAAAGAGGAAATTTGGAAGGTTCTTTTTATATAGTTTAAATTTTTCGTTTGATTGTTAAGTTTTCTTTAATAAGTAACAAAATCAGTTAAGTTTAAAAGTCACAATGAATTCACCATGAATTCGCATAATTATAATAAAAAAATTGCACTGAAACAATTAAAATAAGTAGGTAGGTATGCTGCATTATGCAACATCAAACTTACTACCTAGTTATTGTATTCCATCTGCGTAGCAATGAGAGAGAATATTTTTGCTTAAAATCTAATAACATATTTCAAAAACAGCTGTTGTATAATGGAAACGTATTAGCTACCAAAGGAGCGCTCAGCAGATTCTCGACGAATACCTACCGCAGTTGTGGATTAGACGCCAGTATTTAATCCCTAGGTTTCTAGACTAAACGCGATTATGATGTTACCCGTGCTATAAATCTTACGGGTTATGGCGTAGTAATTGATACCGACTTAAAGGGATCGCTATAATTTATATTGAAAACTGAACGATGCTAGCAAAAGAAACTTGTTTTAATATATATCTATACTAATATTATAAAGCTGAGTTTGTTTGTTTGTTTGTCTGAACGCGCTAATCTCAAGGATTACTGGTCCGATTTGCAAAATTATTTCTGTGTAAGATTATCGAGGAAGGCTATATATCATCACGCTACTAAGACCAACAGGACCAACACGAATTAATAAGTAAATAAAATTATTTGTAAAATCGAATATGGAAATTACAACATCCATCCATCCATTCTAAGCTGTATATTTCTAAATTACAGTCATAACTAAGAAGTCTGTGTAATTAAATCATTTAGATAAACTTTAGATTGGTAGGATTAAAGTTTAACTAAAAATAACACCCACAGTTTAAAAGAGTTAGTTTAAAGTAAATAAAAGTCCTTTGTAGGTCCCCAGTGAAGAATACCGTTTAGTAGGGATTAGGATTAAACTGCTTAAGAAAATAGGACTTATCTTAAGACGAGATAAAAATACATTTACACAAATGTCATAACGCTTCACGGCTTATAAAATATTCTTCTATTTATTTTGTACAAATATAAAAGTAATCTTCTTCTTACTTTTGTATAAGGGAATTTTCAGAAAATGTAAAAAATATCGTTTATTATTAACGTTTTTCAATGATATTATGCTTCAAACACTGATCTCCATTATCTTAAAATAACATTTCATAAGAATTTCATCGAGCATCATCATAGTTCTGTTCTTTTTCATAGACAACACGTAACAATAGTTAAAATTACTAGTTTTTTATATACATTATTCTCACACGAATTCTTAGCCAATATTACCTACAATTGATACAATTTAACCTTTTGGTATCAAATGTTATCGTAAACGACGATTATTACGTAAAATTATATTTATATATATATTTAAATGTTAGCAGATTGATTGGAGACAAGGCCTTAGATAATATTTTACGAGCAAGTAATCAAATTAATTATACGAAGTATTTTTATTAAATTAAATGGCTTTGTATTATAAACACGTGATAGCGCTAACACGCATATAGCAAATGAAATATACTTGTGTATAATTTACTTTGACTTATCAATGACTTAAGAAAAACATTCAATTTCATGCTATAATTTTTATATGTACAAACACATATACATTACATTTATTGTACGTCACAATTATAGATTTTGATTAATGTTAATTTTGTTCACATCAATTCTTTTATTGTTCTCTTATGACAAAACTACCAGTCCGCCCTGGATTCGCTAGTGGCACACCAGCCTATAGCACTCAGGGACCACGAACAACAGATAACATTTGAAAGCGGTGCAGTAGTTTCGATTAGCACGTTCAAACAAACAAACTCTTCAGCTTTATATTATTGCCTATAAGGCTTACGTTATCTCTTTCAGTAACTAGGCGAAACATTATGTGCGAGTTTTCATACCACATATTTTAACGAACATAAAACTTGTAATCTTCAAAAAGGAAATGCAGGTTCGATTAAGATAATGCGGTATACAATTATTATCTGTTATCAGTATCGATAGCCGGACGTTGACCATTCGAAGCTAATCATTAGGAAAACGGTATAGCGGAAATTTAAAGTATACCACGGATTACGAATAATCTTTTTATATGCACTATAAAAATTCGTGGTTTATAATTTTTGCTCTGTAATTTTATATTATTGAATGTGAAGAATCATTGCAAATCATGCTTACAATCTTCTCGTTTGTAACACACTTTTTATTTTACTTTTTGTTGGACCTAAAACTTGTTAGCTGTAAAACTTTACAGTAAGTTTTTATTCTATTTGGTGAGATATAATTTAGAATACATCCTTTTCCTAGTCGTACAATATCATTGGTTGCACTACGTAGGTATTATTTAGATTTATTCAGTAATAGACATTTCTACTAAGTCCTGAAAGTAGGTAGTATATAAATTCGTGTATCGAACTCAGAACGCCCGCACTTAACCTTAATAATTAAATTATTATCTAACGTTATCTCTAAAAACAAATATGTTATGCCAACTATACTTTTATATATATTTCGAAATAAAGAGTTGTGAGCAAATATTTTTCTTTACTAGCCTCGAATGTTTTCGTGAGTTAGCAATATTTTTCGCATACAATATGTGTCAAATGACGCGAGGTCGGATGAATAAAGAAATTTCATTGAAAATCGATGAGTACCGAAAATATTTGTTATGTACGATAAATTGCCGTGTGATGTTATTTAGACAAGTTTTTCCTGTTTTTTCACAATTTCTATACATAGATTACGTTCTTTTGTGATAAAATTCATTCACGATTCTGTTCATGAAACATTCATTGTTTTAAGTACATGAAATATTCATTTTCCGCCCGCGGTTTCGCCCGCGTTTTCAAAGAAAAACTTTAGTTCTCGTTCCCGTGGGATTTCCGGGATAAAACCTATCCTATGTGTTAATCCAAGTTACTCTCTAAATGTGTACTAAATTTCATTGTAATCGGTACAGCAGTATTTGCTTGACAGAGTAACAAACATACATACACAAACTTTCGCAAACGTTTAATAGGTATTAGTAGGATAGGATATCCTAGTTTATTAGTCTCTGTCTCAAACTTCTTACAAGTTTATTTTAGTGTCTTTAAAGAAAACTACCTCCTATAGCTTAAATTATCTGTATGCGAAAATAATGCCGAAATATTATAATGATTCTATTTATATTGTCTATTACTAACCGACTTGAAATTCCTTCGTTAAAGTACTTAACGGTCTTTGACTGATAAACAGATAGACGGACTAACTGTTCAAAGGGCGTATCGAATCGAGAATGTAACAGTTTTCAAGTGAAAATTACTGTAGCTTCATGATAATTGTTCTTCTTGAAAGGATGTCTTAGTGTATAGCATTTACGAAATTTCCGTTGTATGGAGGGAAACTATTACCTTCGTAGGTACTTAGTACTTGTTACATACCAAGTAACTACCTACTTACATTTTTTTGACTTTTAAACACAATAGGCCTTCCCTTTAGGATACGATAATTGTATTATTTTTCTAGTAACATTTTTTAAAACACCCAGCTTTTGTCTCAAAACTTTTGACCCTACATTAAGAATTAATTCTTAGTAGAGTTTTCAGAGCAACAAAAACTCATCAGTAAAAAGTAATAATTCTTAATGTGGAGCCTATATCTTTTGAAACCCAGATATAATACTAGTTAGATTTTTCGCAATTTTACGTTTACATGGAAACTAATAATGTTTATTTTGATTGAGTACTTGCGCCCTTAGCAAATATGCTCAAGAGAAAATTCATGCAGCGGCACGATCAAAGCGACTTGTTTACCATAAGTAGTTGAGATTACGTTGTCTTCAAAAATTAGCTTATGTCTATGAAGGAGGTTGTGCAATGTTTAAGTTTTTCTTGTTACGACAGAAATATGGCCCATTGCTGTAGTAAATGTTTGTACGCCGTTCAATAAGTGTTTGTTATGAATTCACCGTCCAGTTTTAGCGGGTAAATAGACGAAAACACGAATTTATTTTGGGATTGAAGTTTACTTGATTTTTTGAGTGTGAGTCATGCTTTACATGTAAAATAAGTGCCTAAGAATGCGAGTAAAAAGCGTTGAAAACGTTTTAATAGAGTTGAAATGTAGAGATTCTCCAAGACTCATAGATAGATGACTATGATTTGAAAACTATGCTTGAATTGCCTTCTTTTTAATACAATGAGTTCACTCAATTAGTAAATTATTTTGATGCTTTTGATCTTCATCATGTGTATTGTTTGTTTCGGTTGCAAAGGAAGATGGTAGCAAACGTTTTTCGGACTGCAAAAGTATCTCGAGGGGAGTTCCCCAGGGATCAATATTGGGACCTCTATTATTTATCCTGTACAGTGCCGATGTAGTGTCACGCATAAAACATTGCAATTACCAGATGTATGCTGACGATATGCAACTGTACATATCTTGCTATCCTAACGAAACACAAAATGCCATAAACCTAATTAATTCGGATTTAAATAGTGTATTTACATGGTCCGTAAGTAATTCTTTATTTTTAAATTTATCAAAAACCAAATTTATGCTTCTAGGAAGCCCTAAGATGGTAAAAGCGATTGATCAATTTGATCCCAAAATAGTAGTTAATAATAATTTAATCGAACGTGTGCACGAGGCAAGGAATTTAGGCCTATTATTTGACGAGAATTTGAGATTCGAAAAACATATAAATAACACTATTTCTAATTCTTTTTATAGGTTAAAAATCTTGTATAAAATAAGAAAATATATAAATTTAAATTTACGTATCCGTCTATGTGATTCTCTTGTTTTGTCGAAATTTAACTTCTCGGATACTGTATATGGCCCTAGACTGCTGAGCCGTACTAAAACAGCTATACAACGCGTCCAGAATGCCTGCGCACGATATTGCTGGAACGTTCCACCTAGGAGCCACATCAGTCCCTATCTTAAAGACGCCAGTATTTTAAATATGGATGGACGTAGGCAATTACATTTTGCTACTTTATTATTTGGGTTGATGCACAAAAAAATACCATCATACCTATATGAAAAATTAGATTGGTTAGGTCAACGAAGCGACCTAAAATACAAAACCAGATTTGCCAGCATAAAGCTTTCGGTTCCCATGCACCATACTGCATCATTTAGAGGCGGTTTCACATACAGCGCCACTAAGTGCTGGAACAACCTTCCACCACCCCTGTCTGAAGTAAAAACTATCACAAACTTTCGTTTTAAATATAAAAAACATTTATTAAATACGCTGTACCAGCCTTAGTGTCGTTGATGTTTCCCGCTGTATTTGTATATTTCTACGTATTTAATATAATACTTGTTATTTTAGTTATTTATTATTCTTAATTTATTACACATTTATTTCTCATATTATATAAGCAGAGTAAGTGCTAATATTAATAAATATATATCACACGTATCACTATTCCATCGTTGTATATACATATATATATTATTCAGATTTGTTATCTATTTATTTATTATAGTCTGTGTTTGTACTTTGCTACAATGCAAGGTACGTAGGTATAAGCTGTAACTCCAATCGTCGCAATCGATAGGGGCTCCTGAAAATCAGTGCTGTTAGTGTTCCTATGGGGCACTACAGCTTTTAACTGAGTAGTCCCTTTTGATAATGGACATTACCACACAGTTCTTTGTTGTTGTTTTTAGTTATATTTTTTAAGTTTAGTTATAAGGTTTTTTATATTATTTTATTTGTTTTGTTTTAAGTAAGTTTTATTAGTTTTTAAGTTCTATTGGTTTTTTTTGTTTTCTTTTTTAATTATGTTTGTTTTTTTTGTATCTGTGTGGTGTGTTTTATTGTCAATAAATGTTTTTATTATTATTATTATTATTATTGAATGATTAACTCAAAATGAATGCAAGTAATTTATTGAAGTTGTTAAAAATTCTCCTCAAGTAATGAACTCATACACAAACAGTAATAAAGTGGATTAAATAATAAGACAATATTATGCTGTGACTCGTTATCAATGTTAATAACTTTTTATATCAAAAACAAACATTTTTTCACATATGAGATACAGAGATATTTAAACATCGTTAAAATTTCAACAAAAATTGCAGACAATGTGACGCGGTCACGTTTCTTGATACGTATGATATTTGTTTGATTTTATTTTTTTACTGTATATTATGTCGTTTTAAGGTCACCTTAATATATAGATAAGACAGAAAACAGTACCTATTTATGGAAATCATAGCCTTCTATTACCTATAGTCATGTTATATGTATAACATATGAGTGTTCTTGCATCCCGAAATATTTCAACAACATTACGATTTATTTACGTTAGTTGTTTCAAAGCTATCTAGTTTTATCTCAATTTATCGGTGTTTAGGAGATTTTGACTGAAAACCATAAAAAATAGCAACAGACTCATTATTCGTAATAAAAATAACTGCAACTTTTGGCGATCTCTATACCTATATTTCATTTCGAGAGCTTCGCTTTAAATGCGTCAATGCAAATTGGCATAAACATATTGTACTATTCCATTACTTTTCTTACAAGAACAAGATATCCGTGTTATCACTTTCACGTTACATCGAAATTATAACAAATTTATGTCCGTGGAGTCGCCCGGAGTATTTTTATTTCTTCTAATGGTAATTGAATTGACATGGCCGGTGTCGTAGCGGTACCTTTTTATACGTGTCCCATCGCGTTAGGTCGTTGCATTCTCGAACTTTCCTCTTTTATATTATGTTATCTAATCGATGAGTCGGCTGGGATTACATGATGCTGTTGGAAATCCTTTAATTAAGCTGACGAATTATGAGTGATCTAATCTCTGGGATTAGCGAAATTCTTGCTGAATTCTTTACGTGTTTCGGATATGACGTGTTGTTTTTTAAATTATATTTTTTTATATTTTATTATATTATTTTGTGTCATCATCATAACATAAATTGATGCTCGCAATTATTCTTCTTTTCCTAAGATGGTTTTATCATAGCACAATACTTCCAGAGATATTAATTATTTAATGATGATAATCGAAAATTAATTGGGTATACAAAATAAAATAACGACAGGCATGTAATCCCGCGCTTAACTAATCATGTACTTGTCAAGTAATAGATTAATTTTTATTGACTTTTTATTTTTGTACTTTATAAGTATTCAAATATCATTAACGACTCGTCCATTGCATATGACTTTCATATAAGTTCATGTAGCTAATTGAATTTAATTATGTGACCACTGGCGGTGAAGTTGATAAAACTTATGACGCTTAGCGCCTGTGGTGTAGCAATTATGCTCTTAAATATCTTCATAATTGGATATTTTATATGAATGTTTATAGCATTTGAATGTAGGAAGAAGTCAACGTCAGTAACAATAAAAATCTTTAAACGAACGCGATATTTATTAAATTTAGGTATATGATACGTAAATTAAAGAGAAGATTGCATAAAATATTTTTAATGCATATTTGCAAAAAAATGGAAAACTTGTACACAATCGACTTTAAATAACAAAACGTTAAACTTTTATTTCTGTACTGTTTACAAGAGATTTATATGTAAATGCATGTTGTTTCAGCGAATCTCACGATCAGCACACGCGGCTTAAGCCTGGACCTGCTCATACACTCGCCGGTGCAAGACATGTACCTGTGCTTCAATCGGTCGCGACTGGTCGGCAGGAGGCTGGTAAGATACTCTTCATAATGTAGTAAAAAATTATAAAACAAAACAATGTTTTAATTGTTATATTATACAGGCTTACAACTTATAAATAGTTAGGTATCGTGGATCATGTCTAAAATGTATTCCTTCTTGTCAACAGACGAGATTTCAAGCCGAGAGACAATCGAACTGCCTATTCAAAGAAGAGTTTGTGGACGGCTACAGCAGATACCATCTCGTGAAGAACGAAGACCGGTACATAGGATTCAACAGGCGAGGCGCGCAGATGCGGCGCGGCAAGCGGAACCTCCCCGAGGGCCAGCACAAGTGCTTCTCGCTGCTGAAGGAGGCGCACGACTTCGACATCGGCCGGCACAACACGGTGCTGGCCGGCTCGCTGCCCAAGTGGCGCCCGCAGCGTAGGCTCCGGCCGCCCGCGCAGAACTCCATCAAGCCGCCGTGCCACGTGCGCCACCACCACGGCCGGCCGCAGCGGCGACGGAACTGCGAGGGCACGTAGGCGGCTCTCGCTCGCGACTCATTTGCGCTTCAACGCTTCGCGCGTTTCGTTGCCAGCTGTCGATGGACATTGTGAGTGGACAGAGTATTAGTCAACTACCGCAGTATTATTACAGTGACGAGGACTGGATAGTGTTAGGTTAGCGCGGCCGCAGCGTCGCGAACGCCGCACGGATGGTAGCCGAACCGAGAGACAGAGCAAACATTGGACGGGGAGAAAAAAGCCGAGCCGGGCCCGCGTCTGGAGCTGTGAAATTCCTTAAGGTCGTGTAACATCGTGGCGTTTGCTCTTCTGCCTGCGCTCTTGCGCTCCGAGAGAAAAAAGGTTTTCTGTACGGAGAGCAAATAGTAGTCTCCCTAGTCACGAGTCTTCCGACAGACCACCGCTGAACTTGTAGCTTACACGCGAGGTATATCGGCCGCGTCGTCATTAGTACGTGTCAAAATGTAATTTTCCCTTTCATGCGCCGAACGGTTTGATAAGGCCGAGTTCTACGAACCTCGATCGCTCGGCTGGCTCGCCATAATGTACTTACAGCGCCTTTATGTCAATTCTCAGTGTATTATTATTTAAATGCTTTACTCTTTTAAGTATGAATCGTGTTATCCGCTTGTAAATATACTAATATGTTCACTTATTTATCGAAAACTTAAATGGAAACTTGTAACGTAGGTGTTAGATGTAAAATTGTTCTTAAATGTTTTGTATTTAATCCGATGGCTCTCTTGTGTATTGTCACAATCGAACTAAAATTCTTCTGTAACTACGAACATCTTCCTTTATGTTTTCAATTTAATTGTAATGTATGAAATGAATTATGTGTATGATTTTGAACGTTTTGTATATATATTATTTTAAGTGTTTGTATGTGAGTGATAGGTTTTTGAATCTCTTTTGACACTTTCTGCAGAGGACTCTCGATAATTTGAAACATAAATAGTCACTGCATTAATAGTTTCATTCAAATGCCTCTAAAAATCTCGTAGACCTACATTTTTATTGTTGCTATTTTGTAAAAAAATCACTAAATCAATCTATGCCAATCATGCATTCAAAATCGAAAGGGTAATTCATAAAAAAACACCTTCATTCAAATTATCGAGGTTCAATGCCTTCATACGATGACTATTGTAATATTGTAAAAAATAAAAATATAATTTTACCATAAAAAATATTGGATAATAAAGTTATCCTAACAAATATCGAAGCGAAATTTTGTAATAGACATTGTAATTTTAATATTTTAAGATCTGTGCCATAGTGTGGTGGCAGTGCACGATTTGTGTTCTTATTTAGTGGGTTAAGTTTGTATGTAATTATGCGTAGATAAAGTATTTAACTTATAGGAAAAGATGATTTAAAACATTAGTGTAACGCCCAGTGTCTATTCAATTATTTATGAATGTATTTTCTGAATATTAATGGTTGCTGTCACCATAATGTGTGGAATACAATCGATGTTAGACGTTCCGTAACTTATACAATGTGTAACAGAAATTACATAACTATACGATGGTAAATTTAAGGAAATACAATAAAATGCTTGAACAGGATAAATCGTTGCATATTTTAGTATTGAATTATTCCCGTTATTGGCGGAAAGTGTGGATACAATATGAAACACTACACACAACAAAATTCTACGCACACAGTGATACGGTGTATGCGTAGCTTTCCAATTTAGGGTGTCTGTAATTTACATCTTTTGGAAACTTTTTATTTAACAAGTTACACTCAGCGTACATAGTATACTCTGTTACATGTTGTATATTATGTACTATTATTATGTATATTCATAGTCGACAATACATGTAAAAGACGTAGAAACATTCCAACTATTTAAATGTTAGTTTACGTGATGCGCTTATACACAAAGTTATATTACTGTTTAAAATGTATCGCCGTGTCTATATTTATAATTATTCAGATGCTGAAAACGAAATTACATAATTGCTAAGAAAATTACGAAATTAAATCATATTTAACTCGCATTTTTGTTTATTTATTTTATACCCTTGAACTGTAAATGTATAGTGAATTAGTTTCATTATTTCGGCCCAAGACATGTTTTCTGCTGATATTGGTTCAAACAGTTAGTATTTAATGCACCAAACATATATCTTTCAAAAAAGTTCATTGTTCATACACCTAAATTTACTAGATTTATCCAAACAAAGTACCTACAGTATAACAGTACTTACTAATTTTGCACGCATCAAGAAATTTTCGCCTGATTTACGAAACCTTAATCCAACATCTTATTTCGAATGCTTACCCTTTTAACCGACTTTTATTAACTCAATTCCATTGCGTGTAAAAATTGTTTGTATTTTAAAACTCCAAAGCTTTCAAAAATATTTGTATTTTAAAATACCAATGCTAAACAATTTTATTGAAATGCTCGTAAAGATTAGGCAAAAACGCTGATGTTTATGGCCGGATTAGGTGTTTATTTATACCGAACCATCAAAGTGCATAATATGTTGACTCGAGTAAATTATCAATAAGTGGCTGGGGATAAAAAGGTTAGTTCCAGTAAGTCTCCGGAAGGAGATTGTTTGAACACGAAATCTAACGAGAAAGACAAATAGGCTAAAGTGAGACTAACTGGCTAACTGGCCATGATGCCGCATCGTACGAGCGTGCCTGCCTCGATTAGCACCTAGTGGCTAGTACAGGGAAGGCTTGTGGTTGTTATTGGAGGCATTTCACTGCCACCCTGTTTGCTACGAGTCACTCAGTTCATGCTGCCTAAAAA
The DNA here is from genome assembly GCA_907164665.1 of Colias nastes. NCBI lineage: Eukaryota > Metazoa > Arthropoda > Insecta > Lepidoptera > Pieridae > Colias > Colias nastes. The sequence goes on along the minus strand of CAJQZM010032139.1, from coordinate 27,346 downwards.
GTTTAACTAGGATAAAAAATATATGTCACTTGTTGAACTAGGATCAAAAATATAGCCAATTTTCTTAGATATAGGGTAGCTTTCAGCTGGTAAAATAAGAAGAACTGATCAAAAACAAATAGGTTTATACATTGCATATTAAATCGAAACTCTATACTAGATATATTTATATAAGTATACAATTTAGTGGAAATTAGTGGATTTTGATCATCGAGAAAAGATAGAGCCCTATCAATCACTTGGTGGTTGGTGACGACAAGGACCAGTAATTAAAGGTTTTTCTAGCGCATGCGCTAGAGTCTAGACAAACGCAATGTTATAAATTACGAAATATTATAAGAATAACATGTTGCAAATAAGCGGCAAACTTATTAGTTTACCGAATATACATAGTATCTGAAATAACGGTCTGTTCAGTCTTTTGTATTGTAATATTATTATAATTTCTCAAAGATTCATTGAAGTCGTATTGACCTAGAACCATTTTGTTTTAATTTTGCAATGTATTAAACAAATGTAACTTCTACACGGGTGAGTGTCGGGTTGAAAGGCTCAATTACGTGATACACTTTATAATTTATACTATATCTTTTTAAATTTCAAAGTTGGGCAGAATATATTATATTTAGAAATGACAACAGTGATCCAAAGATCCAAATTAATTTTATCTAAAACGTTATTCATACAGAACGTAATTATTAATAAAAAAACGTTTATAATAAACCAGAAATAATGATATGACATATTTGTTGATCAATACATTATATGACAGAATTCAATAGACACGAGGTTATCACTTAAATAAAATTGTTAACAATGAAATTGTCGGAATATTTTTAAATATTCATAAACAATGTGAGGTGTCCAAACAATTTTGTGCTATATTGTTATACTTTATAGATAATAGTGGGTGTGATATAGAATATGATAAATAGCGTAAAAATTGAGCGTAACGTGTCTTTGTCCATGTTGTTTGACGTAAATAAGTAAGTTATCATTTTACAATGCTTCATTCTTTTTATATGACGTGTTTTAAAATTGCTTATAGAATGCTAGACAATTCAGCTTCATAAAATTACGTGGAAGCAGTATTACAGCTGATACGGCAGGCGCGAATGTCTGCGTATTGACGTCACGAAAAGATAATTAAATATTATTTTATGGGCTATCACTTTAGAATTAAGGAAAGAGCTTATTACCAAAAATATTTTATACAAGCCGTGGATTGCAGTTTCACCCACATTGTAGATACATGACGTTATATTGCCTTCTTCAATAAATGGACTATTTAACACAAATATATTTTTTCGATTGCAATGAGCAATCAGAAGTCTAAAATTAGTGCGATCGTACAATCCCTCCATTTCTAATTAATGATGATAATTAAAGAGTAATTTAATAAATAACTGTTTGAATTTCATTTAGAAAAAATGCATTGATATCAAATGGAAATTTACGACTGAACATCGGTCACTCTACCATGGCCTTGCCATAATATAGGGATAGTCTGGCAAGGGCACATACAAATTTTAAATTAACTATGTCATTATCAATCAGCTTTCTTAGAAACAGAGAGTGAGAGGCATGGGATTACCCATACCAAGGCTATCACAGTTATCTAACAAATGGCCTACACAGTAAGTGGATCCAATCGATTCTTTTACTATACTGATAACATCAGCAAAGTAGTAATAAGTAGTTTTAGTTCAAATTATGTCATACCATAATTGATGTCACGGTGTGTACGTACTTGAGCTACAAGCTAGACTCAGGTATTAAATTGTGACTCATATTTGATACGTAATAGCGATTAAGATTTTTTAAATTCTTTAAATGTTATTTGTCTTTGTAAGAATGTGTGTAAATGGATTACAAATGTAAGTAGGTAGGTATTGCGTCATATTCGTAATAATTGTATTTATTAGGATTTTTATTTATCATTTTTAATTCTTAGTAATTATCCCATTCTATCATATAATACTGTGAGCAAAATAAAGATTTCTGTATAAAATGATTAAATGGAAAATTAGGCTAAAGTGAAAAATTTTCAGTTTCTATCGAACACTGGGAAGTGGGTCAAATTGTATCTACTTGAACGTTTGTATAGAGCGGGTCACGTGCAGTTAAATAAAATTGTATAAAGAGATCTTTACGATAAATGAAAAATATATTAAACTCACGAAAATCAAAAAAGAGCGTGTGTGCCGAGCACATTTGTCAGAAGTGAAACTTCTTTGGTAAAAGCATTAGACTGCATTCGGGGTTTTTCTTTGGAGTTCGACGCGTTATTTTCGTTATTTGTACATTGATTTCGATAGTGTCCTTTTTGTTTACATCGGTAACATGTCACTGTCTTCACCTTGACGTTTGATTTTGACGGATCGAGAGTGTTACCAACCTTGACATTTTTTCTTGACGCCATTTTATTTTTCATGTACTTCGAACGAGCTGCGAATGCTCCGCCAACTTCATCATGTTCCTCTATGGTTGACTCCATGTCTAACAATTTCGACTTTATAGAATCAGCCGTTATGTTAATGCCTGAATGCTCTATTGCCATGATCATCGGTGAAAAACGCTCTGGCAATCCTGCTAATAACAATGAGCCTGTCCACTGGTCGTTTATTTCAAAACCTGTGCCACTTAATTTTTGAGCCGTGTCAATTATTTGAGTCACGTAGGACGTAATTGAACTGCAGTTTTCCAGTCTTATCGAAATTAGATTCCGTAACAGATTTATCCTTCTTGAAAAACCGTTGTCATCGAATAACTGTTGTAGTTTTTCCCAGAGTTCTTTTGATGTTTTTACACTTTTTACATGTACAAACAAAGACGGATCGATTGTCATAATCAGCTTTGCCCGGGTTTTTTCGTCATCTGCAGCTCCTACGTTCGCTCCTTCTGGCTTTACACGATGTTTCATGCCTTCAAGGATTAGGAAATTCTCTGCCGCGAAGCACCACTCGCTGTAATTTTCCCGTCCACGTAATTTAGGTACATTTATCAAGTAGTTGGCCGCCATCGTAATTCCAAATAAAAAATTTTATTTCACGAATATCCAACAACACAATGAAAAAACGTGTCGAAAAAGTCTTTTTAACACTCGTACCGAAACGAAATTCTTGTTCAAACACTACTTTTTACTGATTCTCTGGGCCCATAACCTCTAATAAAACAACGGAATGAAGTGCAGAACAGAACTAACATCTTTTATTATTTGAAATATATATATATATACCTATATCACCAAATCAGCCAGTACAGTAAGAAATTCACAGATAACATATTAGATATTATTTTTCTACATTTGGCAATATTCAAAGATACCAAAATCGTCGCCATGACGTGACGGTATTGCCATGCCCGACCTTGAAATTTTACTCTCAACGCGCCTTAAGAAGTTTCACTTCAAAATGTATTGAAATACCGATTAAGGATTTATTTAATATGTTACGCTCTACTACCATATAGTCTGATACATTACTTATTTCAGATAATATATACTTCTTACAGAAGATTTTTGGAACATTTGTTTTCGTGTGACAAATCTTCACTTGTGATATTTTAGGTTTTATCTTATATTCTTGCAAGCAGAACGACGCTTTGCAGAACTAAATCGAATTGCCTCTAACGAACTTGACACACATAGATAGACGGAATTCCTTCGATAATAAAACGGGGATTTAAAGCTGAGCTGAAGTGAATTTAAGAGTACCTAAATTTTAATTTTTAAGATATGAAATTAAACAAATGGCAAATATCCAAAAGGTAGTTATTTTAAAGAGACAAGTATGACATTGTGGGACAGGTTGTGTAAGTAGTACCTAAGTAGTGTCTACTAGTTATTATTCTGTGGTAGTGTGAAGTTTTAATAACGCCATTAAATAAATTAATCTGAAAATTATTTTATGATATTTATATCTTTTCCTTTATTTTCCAATCCAAACGTATAATCGTACACAAAAGTCAAATCCCCCTTTAAAGGAAATGAAAATATTTCTTTCTCAATATTTTATTCGTAGTGAAATATAATCAACTTCCTCTTGCTACTTCTGAAATTAATACATGCCTCTTAATACTGTAACAATTAAAATATACTTAATTGCATTCTATAAATAGCCGAAAGCTAACACATTCCTAACAATAGAGATGGAAGTAGGAAGCCGATTCTGTTTGTCAATACTAACCCGATGTAAGTGCTAATGAGTCGCTCATAGCACAGGTGTGCTTCACGATAACCACATCTACAAATATCATGGAAATTTGAAGGAATTTTGAGAGAAATTACAAGGGTTTTTAAATATACAAGCTTTAATTTGAATGGAATATCATTTTAGGGGTACAGTCAAATAATCTATGCATATGCATTCATAAAATTAAGTTAACTTTCAGGTCGTCTGATTCAGTTTTGAAAATAAAATTTGAGCTTTATTCTGTAGATATAACCTTACCCTGCTATTAGTACTTTTTTCATAATATCTAAGGAAACGTCTAGAATATTCGACTGAATTATGGAAAACTTCAGAATACTTTGCGGCTCACAAACTTAAAATCGACAATGTAACTGATCGATTCTGCATTAGGAATATGCTTGGGAATATGATAAGTAATCTAAAGAGGATATTGAGCATTGCTTATGTCTAAAGCGATTAAGAAAAATGTATATTTAGCACTGCATTGATAACTGGAGAAGATTAACTAGACTTAAATACCAGATTATGATGAATTATAAAAAATTGACACACCTTGTTATAAATTAAGAAAATGTGAATTGTTTTTATCAGGATAAAGATTAAACTGATAGATTATAGAGATAAAAACAATTTATGAATGAAATAAAATGTGCAATATTATGCTTAATAAAGCTATTGTCTTGATAACTCATGATATGCCAATGAATGGTTATGTTTTCAATGAAGAACTACGTTAAGCGTTACACTCTCTCTTTAACTCTTCTTTTTAAAAATTAAGTGGCTTATTATCTATAAATATTCTTTTTTCTATATCAACACCAATATTCTTTACTCATCTTATATTTCTATGCGTCGAATCTCTGCTTTAAAACCTTTTAAAACGTGTGGTCTATTAAGTAACAATAGTTGATTCATAACCGAATGTTAATCGGGCTCATGATGCCAGCAACTAGTTAGGCCTGGTGTTAACGGATAGTTCAAACATTAACCCGGTCTACCTGGTTATATTCATGGTAGTGGTCATGAATCGACAGCTTTTGGAGGCATTTTTGGGATTGCTTTTCGGTTTCATTCATATTTTGCTGGAGGAATTATGTAGATTCTTAAAGATCCTGCTATTTGATGAAGTATTATTATTAAAATCTATAAAATACTAGGCATAGAAAAATACAGATACTTATTGCACTTTTAATGAAAATTTTAAGAAATAACGAGACATGTTAGTATGTATCATCTGTTTTATATAACATACTTTTAAACAATCGACCCGAACTATAAAATATCTTAAACATAAATAAACGCTAGTTTAAAAGCGTTATTAAAAGCCAGTTGTGGTACCAAAAACTTAAAAGAATTCTATATACAGTTATGAAGCAAAGTTATTGCAGCGTGGAAGCTGAAACGCAAACATATGCTTACCCTCTAGAGCCCTTATTACAATGGAAGTGGAGAGTTTAGCAAACACTGACATCTTAATCTCACGTCACAAGCCTAGCTATATTACTTGTTACATTTCATTTTTACGCCACTTTAGAAGCGAATTTTGGTAGTACTTGACAATTTTCTATCATATTATAGTTCTGATATTATACGTTAAATTCAATTTGCTAATTCAAAATGCTGTTGTGTATCCTATTTTGATTCAAAAATTGTGAATTTAAATTTACTTTAATAGTTGAATTATATATTGTTGGTAATAATTCTACTTAAACAATGTATAATTCGCCATCTGAAATTATGGACATACTTTAAATATGGGATAATTGAGCCGAATGTTTCTATTCATTTGTATTGCGAAAAATATTAAATATTAAAAAGCAAATTAGTTTTCCCAAAATTTCTAAATATTAACAGAGCTCTCCAAAATACGCATCGTGCTCTTCTCTGCCAAAGTAATTTTAGATGAATTCTGAAATACATATACTTTTCGGCTTTGCACTTGCATGCGGCAGTCTGCTGCTTGAACAGTGTACCCATAACTGTCAACCAACACATATTAATCTCATTTATCCCCACTAATCACCTACATGACTTAGTTAAGGATTCTAAAGGATCTCAGTGTCATAATGTTCCCAATTTCCCAATACCAAAGTGAAGGTTGCGACTAGTCAAACACCCTCAGCCATTCAACCCTTCCACTCAAGCTTGACAAAAAATACTCCACACTCGGTAAATATAGGACGTCCACTGTCTTAGTGTGTGGTCTAAGGGATAAGCTAGTTGGAATGAATGACCACATGACACTCATTTGAGATAAGGAGTATAATGTGTAAGACTCAAAAGTTGAGGTGCGAGCTATGCTCCTTATGACTTTATTCTTATCGAGTAGTATATAGAAAATCGATTAACGAAACAAATGGGAAAAGTATTTCTGCCATACCCTATAAGAGGATCCGGGATTTCACACTAACGTAGAAATTTAGAAAACATGCAGGTATAAAAAAAACATAAATGTTTTCGTTTACTTATATACGCATGTATTTCTACTTAAGTTAGTCAGAATTAAAAACAATTCACAATATTTTGAGGACTGTACACAATCAATAATCATAATGTTTTTATCACGAACGACATGTACGAAATTAAAAAATATTTTATGAAGAGCTTAACAAGAACTATCTTAATATACTTACTCCAGATAATTTAAATTCCAACCCTCTTTCTCTTATGAGTTAAATCACAAATCGAAAGTATAATGTTGGCCCTTCGTCCTTTTAACGCCACCAGTGTATTTGAAGTTGTCGGGTATTACAAATCCATTAGGTTCGCTTGCGGATATGTTCTAAGCCAAGCCTGTGGCATAAGAAAGATATGGAGCGGCCTTCCAATTATTAGTCCAAAATATTGTGCTGTTATATGAACGAAACAGTGAAAAAAAAGGAGATATAGAATTAAAAAGTCTACATTTTAGTGATTTTTACGTTCAAAGTCAATTCATGATAAAATTCCCAAATGATATTTTTTTTGTATGGTACGTAGGTAAATATGAAAATTTACGGGTTCTTTTATCTTGTGGCTGATAGAGATGATACATTTCCAATGTGCATAGCAACCAATTTTCTTTACTAAAAATTGACTGATTTGATAACACTTCATATTTTTTTACAGTTCTCTGTACTTTGATACAGTTCTCTAAACGATAAAATTATTTGTATTGTACCTATTATTATATTTTTATTTAGAACACAATACCTCTCTATCACCATACATTCCAGCGCTGCACATCACAATTTCCTCAATTCAGAAGTTCCTCACAAAAGAATAAAAACATTTATTAATTCATAATAAGCATCATAAAACGTCACACCATCAATAGCGCCACGCCACTCTTTTATATTTATCTATTCCCATTACATTTTCGGACAAAGGCGTCGAGTGTTTAGTTCTCGATGAGAGGCCAACAAATGTGGTGGACAAACAACCACGTTCCCACGGACAAACATTTTGCTTTGGCCCTCCGTACCCCTTTTTGGGACCAGGAACAAATGCCCATCTACTTTGGAATGCAGTACATTACCGCTCTCGCGTCTCTTAATAGCAAGCAATGTATTGCAATTAACTTATAAAGCAACATTCTTTCGTGTCCTTTGTAGTTAGGAATAGAACATTTATAGAGCAAACTCGAGAACCTATTTAATTTACATTTAGAGTACATTAGTCTATTATATTTTCAATAGTAAGCCTCTTATTGTTTACTAACTAAATGTAATTGTAAGTATAAAATTATGAGCCATTATTATTTTGCATGGTTTATGAATCAATTTTTATATTAAAATTGATTAACAAAGTTTCTCTTAGCTTTTGTTTATCAAGTTCTATTCATTCAATATCAATCCTTTAGAAGGAATTGTAGACAAAGTAATTGTCAATTTTCTAAAACACGTATATTTTAGAAGTTAAGCTTCTTTGCTTCAATAATTCACGTTTTAATCAATTTAAACTACAAAACAGCTGCAGCGTAAAGAAATAATATATTCCAATCCTTTATAATTTTCTAACATAAATGAAGCCACGGTAAACACTTTTATACGAACAAAAACAAAATAAGCGCAAGGAATTCTGAACGCATTTTACTCTTTTACATTATCTATGTCCACTTAACCTAACTTGAAATATATCTTTGATAAGGATAAACTAATCTTACAGCATATCATTATGTTCCGAGTTCTAATTAGTGAGAATGAATTATGTATCGTTTTTCCTTGGGGAGCCTACCGCGCACGTTCTTAGTGTTGTACCTATAAATCAATGATTCTAACAATTTTATGGAATACACAGTTCAATGTTTCAAGCTGTTTAACATATAAAATAAAAACGGAATACGATGGTTTTGTCCATTTATTTTAATCCACTAATATATAAAATAATACATAGGTATTTAAGGATATCATTAAAGGCTCTAATACTTATTAAACTAATAACTAGTTTAATTTTAGTAAACTGGACCTCTAGGCTCTACAAAAGCAAACTTACCTTCTTTACATCTATCTGTGCCTATTCTTGAGTCAATTTCGGCTTCACTCGGATAGAGATTTTTCTCTACATATGAAATACTATCTAATAACAGAGTTTTTATGCTTTAATACATAATACATGTGCCAAATTTCATCGTATTTCGATCAGCTATTGTTATTGCAATTAAAATATATTCATAAAATTATTCTCCCAAACTTTCACATTGCATTTTAGTAGTACAATTATATAGCATTGCTAATTGAATCTAGCTGTACCTATGACGCAAGAAACCGCATTTACAACCATCAGCAACTGTTGACAATCGAATTAAAATCTCGAATAGAGATAGTCGATCGTACATCGATAGCGGCTAATGAATGCTCGTTGAAACTTATCTTGATGAGACAGTTGGAAGAAACCATTAATAATACCATATAAATAATAACATCATTACAACCAAGGACCACCCAAAATCATCACCTTTATACGTAATAGATCGTAAAATATGTAGATAAAAGGGAATTAAGAAAATGACCACTGAATGGCCGAGAGAAATCGCTGGAGCATGGTAATCGTGGTCCGCATGCTGTCAGCAATTTGCATATGATATGAGGCGCTAATGCTTGTAAAGTAGGATTCTTTTCTGAATATTTTGTATGCAGCCGCCATTAGCATAGATAACGTAGCACGAACAAAATAAGTTGTACGATTTTAAATGCCGTAAGATGTGTGTGTAATTTATTTTTATATTATTTTTCTATGCGCAAGATCGGAAATTCAAAGTATGGTATTTAAATTTTATAGATCGTTTGTAGAACCTACAATTAAAGTAACAAAGATGATTATAAATTCACATTTGATTAGAGAAGTCACTTTACAAACGGCACCCACTACAAGACAGTAAATTACGCATAGTTTATTTTAGAACGAAGCTTACATAATTATGTCTTAGAAGTTATTTTTAATTCAACTTTATCTATATTATCGTATTGATAAATCAAGAATTGCGTTGTAATACAATATTCTCAAACATGGTTACACGTATCTACAAATATTAAATAGGTACTTAATACTAATTTTCATTATTATTTACAACACTTGCTACGGTTAATCCAGTGTAGACTTCAAATAATAATTTTTATAGGTTTTCACAAGAACCCTTGCCTCTCAGAGGGAACCTCCATTTAGTATTTACTTATCACCTCATAATCTTTGGCCTTAACTGTAAAACCAAGCTACTACAATATTCATCCACGGTTTTGGAAGGCGTTCCTTTATGTAATGAGCATATTAAAAGCATTTAAAATTGATTTATGGATGATCACTTACGTTGCATATGAATTGGAAATGAGATTAATGAAACTAATAAAGTTACATGGAATATTGTTTACGTAAAATATTATTTATGAAAGTTGCTTTATGTATGGTATGTACTCTGTTGTAGTTGAAATTATAAGTGTAGTTTATTTAGTACCAATACTGTTTTCTAAATAAATGCAATGAATTTTATTTTTCTTTAAATTTTTGTCAATTGACTTGATTGACATAATTTTATAGTAATAAGTTAATGATGTTAAATTTATTTCTGTTACGTAATTATATTAAAAAATGTGTGCGTGTACTAGTGTACACACGTAAGAAGTGAAACTTCTTTATGACCTTATTTTTCAAAAAATTATTTACTATATGCAACTTTACAGAAATACGTCGAATCACGCGTGGTAGGGATAAGAAAAAGATGGCGCGTAACGGAAAAATGTCACGCGTAACGAAAAAATGTTACACTAATTTTTTTTCCAACTCCGATAAAGAAGTTTCACTTCAAAAATATATTTCACAAATAGAAAAACATTGATAATATGCTTTAACACAGAATAATCAATATCTGAACCCACACGATGATAATAAGATAATTAATCACAATTGAAATACAATTAAATAATATCTTGTCAATGGGAAATTCTTGTTTTGAACAACGGAAATTGATTAGATATATACGGATTAAAAGGATAATAAAATAAGGCGGTTTAAAATCTCACGTAAATAATGGATAATGTTAATCAAAATATGTTATTTATAAGTATATTAAAATACGGATTAGTATCTATATTCTATTGTGTTTATTTATAAGTTATAAGTACGGCCTTTAATCGCGTAGCGTCTGGATAAATAACATAGAAAAGAAAAGCTTTGAAAAGAATAAATAGGTACATATGTACTTACTGTTTAAATTTTCTCCTCCTCTCCAACAATCTTTTATAAGCTTTATAAGTTTTCCAATTATAGGTACCTAAATGAATAGGAATGTCGACCTTATGTTTATCCTCGTTAATTTATTTTTTTTCAAATTTTGTTAGATAGAATCACGTAAAATTGGCTGATTGTAAATTTGTCATATAAATAGCACATAGGCTTCTGGGTACATCGCGAGTGAAGCTCCCGCTTATAAATATAATCAATGAAAATGAAAAAGACAGCAAGTACTTATATAAAGCTACAGCTTATGTGTTATTATGGTATATAAGCTACATTACTGCCTAAAACTGCAAATATTTAGTCCGTTCTATGGTCATATCGATACATTGTTACATACATTCGCGGACTCGCGGTTATAATGTTAAAGTAAGATGGAGCTTTCAATATACATATAATATGTTATTTTGTATTCTAACAGCTACAGTGCCATCAAACAATAGTATATTGCCCAACATCGGTACATCACCAAGCTCATAATATGATAATAACCGGTATATAAAGTAACGCTCTACTATTATGAGGGAACCCGTCTTTACTCGCAACCGCTTCCATATTATTTTTGTATCAATTATAATTCGAACTACGAAATTAGCATACAATTTATAATGTAGTAGTGGCGCCGACACTCCTACACACATACAAATCATTTAGGAACCTTATCGAATTAAAGATTATAAAGTAGCGCATAGGCTTTATTGAATTTTTTTGTAGAACTTACTTTGAAATAGTTCTATTTTGCGTTCTAATCTAGCAGATATAATTAATTATGTTAAAAACTGGTCGTAGACAACATTAGCTCTGTAGTTTGCATGTTATCATTAGTTAGTGACAGTGGTACTTCTGTTATAATTAATTGATTATAATTTAAACATTAGGCTTTATAAATATTGTATAATATATGGTGGATAAAAATAACTTTGGTATTAAAAAGTCTGCATAATATTATTACGAAGACAGATGTTTTATTTTAGGTGTGTATTTTAGTTTAATATACCTACATTAGATTACAGACAAAATAATAGACATTAGGTTATACCTAGACAACAAAATGCAATGAATGAACGATGACCAGTATATTCTCCCATGCAGTTTGTCCCATTTTCTAGTGAGATAAAAAGAGAGACTCAATTTATTCTCAATTTATTCTAGTCTGTGTCTTTTTATTTTCATCTTTTTTTTATTGCCATTCATAATTACAAATATGTATGCATAGATATCTACCCAGATATAGTAGGGTTGGGTGAACAAGTATTTTCCTTTCTTACAGTTTTAAGTGCACCTTGAACTATGATAATGGCATTTAAGTCAATTACGTAGAGCGTTAAGAGCTATGGCTCATAATTGGGGATGGTACCTAGCCAATTTATTATTTTAAGATCCATTTTATTCCTGAATTATGTAGCTTTAGATGTTTCACAATTATGTGCAATTATACATTATCATATGCCAGCAATATAAGATTTAGATACGTCAATATATAAGATTGTTTTTATGTAAAGATTATAGTATGTTATTATATATAATATCTTGTAATAATATGACTATATCTTCGGACATTCTCTTCAGACATTTTTTTCAAATTAATTGTAGGAATATTGATTAAAGCATATTTTTTATAACCAATATGCTCAAAATACAGCTTAAAATGTAGGTTAGTGCGTTTTACTTGATTGATAGCATCCTCGTGCCATCCATCCAGAAAAATTGACTTTATTTATTGCATTAATAAACTTCGAAAGTGTTTTTATAATTATTAACTGTACTTATTTGACACGGAAACGTCAGTTTTGCCTTTATTATGGAATTAATTTTTAATAATTGAATTGAAAAGATGATTTAGCCGGTGGTCAAAGTAAAAGTGTGTTTCTCTTCAAAATGAATGTACGAAGATAACCCTATTTCCTTCGCAAAATTATATGTTAAATTCAGTTTAAAGACATTAGTTTTGATTCTTTGCCCATCTCGCAGTATTCTGGTAGGTACTGGTACCTACTTGCGAAATTAATGCGAAAGCAGTTTCTTTTGACAAGCCAAGGCTTTCTATTAAGCTATTTGTATTTACATTTTTATAGAGACATTGGAATTAACAAAAAGTTAATATTTCATAATTCACTTCATGTTGATAAATGATGAATTTATGATATCCTCAAGTCTTGCAACAATTGGAGCAAGCTATATGAAGCATAAAGCAATGACTTATAAACACTATCAAAGATTTTCAACTGTTATTAGCTAATCTACCACATCTTTTATATTTATTCCTTAAGAAAACCTCTGAACAAAACTCGATAATTATAGAGAATCTCGGTGTAAATTGATATCGCTTACAATATTACCCTGTCTGTAATTGTGAGGTATTTAGTACGTTGATTTGTGAGAAAAATATAGGTTTTGTAATTCGTAGGGGTAATAACGAGGTGATTGGTTATTTTGTAATAACAAGGCGGGTTCGTGCACTTGGAAATAATTAATATCGTAAGTGTAGATGATGAAAAATAATTACTTACATTTGGGTAGTACCTACGTTAGTGTAGGTATCAGTTATATTTTAAATGTTTTAATTGTTTCGTGTGATATGCAAAAGTTATTAACATTGTTAAATTATATTTATAAAACAGTTAACAACAGATTGAAAAGGCCAGATACATTATGTAGAATATATGTATAGAATTTAGTTTTTGTTGCCATATTGGTTCAAATAAGTTATTACAGGCGAACTTCTATTTTACCTACGACTACATTATATACTAGCTTTCAGTCCGCGGCTTCACCCGCTTCTAAAACCTAGTAAATTATATACTAAAACCTTCCTCGAAAACCACTCTATCTATTAAAAAAAACCGCATCAAAATCCGTTGCGTAGTTTTAAAGATTTAAGCATACATAGGGACATAGGGACAGAGAAAGCGACTTTGTTTTATACTATGTAGTGATAATCAGGGCTACTACTAAACTATATTATGTCTATTTAAATTTGATACGTGTTACTTGATACACAGATTAGCAATTAGTTGGGTCTAAGCCACAATCTGCTCCGCTAGTGCAGTGCGAGCTTTTAGCTGTATGACTAGCTTTTGCCAAAACCATGTTTTCTTTCACCCAACTGTTATTTTAATAAACTTGTGGTATTGATAGTAATAGCGCTTGAAGCCTGTGTATTTGTTATTTTTAAAGAAAGGAATTAAAACCGCTTAGTCAGTTTGTGTCCTTATTGAAGTTATCGCGATATTAAAATGAATCTTAGGCCTACCTTCGCAATCAATTTGGGATAAAAGCGCCGCAGGTAGCAAGCACCTTCATTAATTGACTATTAAACACGTATCGTAAAAAAAGTAAAGACAATGTATTTTATCAAAGTTGATAACTTAATTTAGTTCGGCTCATATCAAAGAAACTATGGAGACGCAGTGATTTGTTGTTTCTACATTTATTTATAAATATTTGGAGAGCCTCTATTTTACTGTTATTATACTTTTCCTGTCTGCCTCCTGCCTGATTTTGCCTTTATTTTACTGTAATTAAAAAACCTTATTTATTAGGCATATTAAAAATTGTTGGCATATTATTTCATAATAAAGTACATTCACTAAACATATTATGTTAGTTTTCAGCATTTGCAGTTTCAGCTTGCAAAGTTATTAGCTCACTGTTGAATTTTGATTCAAAACATGTGTGGATTATAATATGCAGTGACCTTTTCAAATATTATATTGGCCAAAACTTATTTAAATAATACTACTCTATTCATCTATTGTTCCAGTCATATGAACTTTAGCGGCATCGTTTGTAAAAACTGCGCTGAATAAGATGAGTGCATTTTAATAAATCGTCAATTTTACGGTGTGAATATTAATAAAAGGACCATTTGTTATAATTTATTGAAATATTTCATACTCCCCTTTATACTTATTAAAATATTTCGAATTTTAAAAATATCTTATAAAACACGAATGCCTCATCTTCATCGTAGGTGTTGTTCTGAATAAAGATAACAGTCCAATATTCGTACATAATATCTATTCATATTCGTAATTTCAAAAAATACTAAACACCTAGGTATTTGTTAAGAATTCAATCATTAAAAATGTCATGAGAAATTTTTTCACGGTACAACGATCACGTCTTATGAATCAAACATAAAAAAAGCATCATTCAAAATCCACAAATACGCCGTGTTTTAAAAATTAAAACGGTACAAAATTCCAAGTAAAATTGTCTAGAAAATTGTTCACCGTCAGCAAAAACCGTTTTCGTTCTACCACGTGTTTCAAAAGTGGTATCCGTGACTAATCAATGCTCTTAATGATGTTATATAATCTTTCTAATAAATCAGCTCTTAATAGCTCTGAGGCGGCAGATACGTAAAGGGGGTATACGTCACTACCGTCGGTTCTGCATCCCTTTGTATTAATGAAATTATTGCTTTAACTAGTTTCTGTATATGCTGGTTTGTTTGTGATTGGTTACGTTTTAACTTTATTTTTATGTTAAAATTGTATACCTACCTATTTTTTTTAAAATAAGTTAAAATTATAGAAATATTTAGAATCCATAACACTATATAACTAGGTACCTATTATAACTAATAAGTATAATAAATAATTAATACAACAAATCTCATAATTTAATAAAAAATGTGATTTATAAATTACCTAGACCTATTATCACAGATTATTATAAATTTTTATGTTTATCACTTATGAAGGTTCTATATGATTATATTATTTGACTGACCTTTGTCGTTGTTGTTAAATTGAAAACATAATTATTTACTAACATAGAATTAAGTTTGTCCATGTGTGTCGATCACGCGTTTTGTGTGATAATCCAGTACCTAAGTATTTAATTAAATTATTCCTCTTTACAAGCGTGGCGTTTGAAGTAAATCTCAATATAATTATTATTATTCTTACAGACTCCTTACTGCACAAAGAGTTGAAATTAAAAAATATTTCATTTCTATTAAATCCAGCATTCCTTAGTCCTTAGATCTAACCTTCTAGTCGTTATTTATAAGCGTAAAAGGTTTGCATATTTGGCTTTGGCCAGTGTGTTGGATTATGGCGTACTATAGGTACCATCATAGGCCCGTGTCCCTGGAGTGGGAGCTTATAATATTATGGTCTGACTATGATGATGATGATAATTGCTGGCGTCCTTCTTATTTACTTATAAAATCTTAGTACCATTTCCATGGAAATGGTACTATCTATTAGTAAAGAAGGTAAAAGGTTTTATAATTAAATAAGAAAGACGGCAGCAATTATCATCATCATCATCATCATCAGACCATAATATTATAAGCTCCCACTCAGAGATGTAACGTATCTTAGATAAAAGTATCTGAAATACAGATACAAGATACAAAATACGTATTTGCATTTTGTATTTCAAATACTTTTTTATTTTTTTATTTTGTATCTTATATTTGGATATATTTTCCTGTTATCTTAGTATTTTGAAGATACTTTGTTCCCTAAGATACTTTTACTTAAATAAACTTCGCAGTTTTTGTTTCCGAACGAAACGGAACGCAGCGCGTTATTTTAAAATTTGGTCGATAGTGTCGGGGTCCAAAATGACAGATGGCGACACTATCGTTCTACAAATGTCATCGGCTAAGATGTCCCATCGCCAACCGTGCGGGCCAAAACCTTAAAAAAAAAGATGTCCCACATCACTACTGTCACCTGTCGGTCCTGTCACTCATTCCGACCATTCCGTAATTTCTTCGTGTGCTCGTGTTGTGTTGTATGGTGTTTTAATAATAAATTTAAAAATTAAGTATACCTGACGAAAAAACGACTTACTGTTGAGTTTCTTTCGGCTTTCTTCTCAACAGCGGTCTCCTCTTGGGAAAGCTGGTAGATTCAGACATGTAAAAGTGCCTTTGTGGCCTATTTGCAGAATAAAGTTCATTATTTCATTATTTCATCATTATGATTTATCCATATTTTGTCTAAATTGTTTTCTCGAATAAATAAACTTAAGTTCAATTAAATGTTTTTTACTTACAAAAGTATTTTATCTTTAAAAAGTATTTTAAAGATAGGTATTTTGTATCTTGTATTTCAAATATCTTTTTAGAAAACTACTTTTATCTGTATCTGAAATACTTTTCTGTAAAGTATCTTACATCTTCTATTTCAGATACTTTGTATAGGGTATCTTATACAGTCCCACTGCAGGGACTGGTAACAGTTATTGTTAAGTGAATGATAAGTATAGGTACTTACCTACCTACTTTAATTATATTATCTATATTCTTAGGATAGGAGCGTTGGTAACTAGCAATACTTACCGCAGATAGCTTATTATATTAAAAAGGGAGTGTGCCCTTTTTTGAAATCAAGTAAGGAATACAATTCAATGAATGTAAAATCCAGAACCTGAACAAATCGTTCGTGATGGAATTCAAAACAATGAGCCATTAAATTTCCTCCGCTTACTTGCTACACTTAATAATATCATTATTTTAGTAAAAAATAATATTATTTTGAATGTTTGTGGGCAAATAAATTAAAATAAATATTTAGTGGATGCAGTTCAGTTACAAAATGACCATTTTTTGACATTTTGATTTTAGTGCCATCTATTGTTATACTCGTGAACTAGCTGTATTTGTGAAGTTTAGTTTAGTGATTAGATCGTAATTCCAATATAAATTAACAGATGGCGCTGTCATAAATTAACATATTTTTTATAAATATATTAAGTATTAGGCAAAATGTGAATTTATTGAATATTGGATTTTTGTTCAAAATTGTACAAACAAAATACTTTAATGAATGGTATAATTATTTCCAAAGTAATCTTAGTTAACTTTTTGTCACTAGATGACGTTTCTCACTTACAATTAATTGTTTATACTTACAATAGATGGCGCTAGTAGTTATAGTTTAACAAGATAAAAATGTGTACATAGCAACATTGAATTAAAATTTTGAAAAAATTAATTTCATAGAATAATAATTTGATAAAGTTACAATTTGTATAAAAAAAATTATTTGCAGGTTCGATGAAAAAAAAAACAAAAGTTATGCCCCGGGTGAGGCTCGAACTCACGACCTTAAGATTATGAGACTTACGCGCTGCCTACTGCGCCACCGAGGCTTGTGAATTGAGCATAAAATTAGCCATAGGTTGCTATTTTAACGATGGACATTCTTTCACGGGAAAACGGATGAACGGATTTTGATAATACTTCAGTGTGATGTAGCTTATGAACCAACACTACACGAGGTTTAGATATCCTTTTTTCGCGGTTTCGTCCACAGGTGAAGCTGCGTGGGTTTTTCGGCATATTTTATAACAAAAAATAAACTGAACATTGGTTTACAAATTATTAAAATACATTACTAAGTATCATAACTTCTCTCCTTTGTGTATTTTTGTCAATTTTCGCTTGTCTTGTCAACTCAAGATCAGTTATTTAGGCACCATAAGGTAAAATACCTACCTGTTATAATTTATAAATGTTATAAATCAGCCTTCAATTAAATACCTACCTACTTCAAAGTATTGAAGCCTAATTATCACCAATAGTAAATAATATAATTCAAAAAATATAGTCTAGGAGATTTTAAACAGGAGAAGAGAAGAAACTTACCACAAATTGGTTTGAGGAAGTTATAGAAAAGTTTATAATAGCACACTGCACATAAGGTAAATTATATAAACGGCAGGAACTCAATTTAAACTACAATTACTATTTTTGCACAACTACATGGTACAACTATTTATTTTTGCTATGCCATAACACAAAGTCAAAAACATTACATAATATTTTATATTTTACAAGCACCAAAAAAAAAAAGATAAGATAATATACATAATACAATGTGTAGGCAGCGGCTGCATATATTTTTGAAACACATTTGTATACATCTGGCATTATCTTGGAAGATGAGACTATCCGAAGCACGTAGAGCGGGGAAATGGGAAATTTAATGAAAATATTACAAGTTGCCAGTCCGTCTGTCCACGTCGCTCCCTAGACTATTTCAACAAAGATGTGGAGTCGCATTGGTGTGTTTTTTTCTCATTTATGTCGTATGATATTGTGTTGGACCTAAATGTAATAATTGTCAATTTATCATCCCATTTTACCATGCAGGTCATTTGCAAAAGCCGTACTTTTCTTCCTTCTTAAAATACTTAAGAATATAGTAACACAATATTTTCAAGATAAGTTAAAGTACCTACCTTTTACTCCATTTTCATGCTGTTTTGCCAATTTATTTATAATCGTGAATTATCTGTATATTTACATAAATATCAATAAATCGTCATTTACTGTTACAACAAATACTTAGGGTACTTAATTCTTATGTTCAGGCTACTCCTATACATTTTCTGTTCTGGAATGGTTGGTTATTGGTATGTCTGCGATATAAAATAAAATACCATAGATTTTCATATCATACTTAGTATTACTTTCTCCTCTATGAGGAACTTCAAATTGTATAAAAATGTTACGGATGAGGACGCTGAGTGACTGGATTTTAATGTACCTAAACAATATCTTTGAAGTAATTTTATAGGGTTTTAGCTATACCAATTTTACTATTACAATTTTTTAAAACAAGAATTTATTCAATGTAGCACGAAAAACCGAATTTAATTTATCGACAACGTAAGCCTTTTTCGCCGTAAAACTTTCAGCAAACTTTTTGATTGACGCCTAAATGTCATTATTTCCGCATAAAGCTCCCGTGAGGAGTAGAATTGGGGAAATTTTTAGGCCTCCTTAACCCTTACCGCGGTGAATATTTAAAAAGTCGTTGGCAACATTTTAATTGGCCAATCCTGTAAGGATTATATTATTAAGACACCTAGTTACGACACCTTTTCAAACTTAATGAATTCAACATGAATTAAGCCACGCAATTTCGACTACGACATCTCATTAAACTGTCATTGTTAAACAAATTTTGGCGGTTGTGGATTATTTATTTATTAGCACGAGTATCGTACTTCATTAGGCAATGTTCTAATTGGGATGCAAGTTGGTTGTTTTACTAATGTACCTAATGATAGTTTTTAAATGTAGTAAAACTATCTATGGTTATGATTTGATTTTTTTTTAAGTTGGGACTGACTTGTCTGCATACTTATTGAGTTTAGTTTGAGATTCATTAATTGTTAAAATATAATTCACACTAACTACTTTCTTTGTTTAACAATCATTTATTATTCACTTTGGTATCACAGCATTTGCCTACCCGTGTATTTGTCATATTCAGTTACAGCTGTTATCATTTATTGTGTTATATTATTTCCGCTTAACAAAGAGCAGGATTTGTATTTGCAAATAAATGTCCTTTATTATTTAGTTCAAAGCGTATCTAAAATGTTTACGTACTCTTATAAAGGGAACATTTTCTTATTCTTTGACTTTGTGTGCCTTAATTTTTTACGGAAAATCTCCAGAGAGCGATCCGAGATTTGAAACAGGACGGAGTTTAAAAGTTTTAACAGTTTGTTAAAAGACACTTTTACAATGGGTTACCCTTAACAAAGAGCGGCTTGCATAATTTTATACGATCCCCGAGGTTTTGGTTCTGGTAGTTAAAAAAGTATGGTTAACAATTTGTACATATAAGAAGACATTTTGTTTTTATTTCCGTACGGTATAAACTTTTTAACGGTACGAAGTTTAGATCTCCATCTCCCAAAGCATGGGGTGGATACATTTGTTATCGTACCAATATTTAGTTTAAGAGCAAGGTGACTAAGGTATTTTTATAGAAGCGAGTATTGAATTAGAAAAAGCTCTCGAAGTATTAATAGCAACTAATGTTGTAAATCACGCATGTGTGTTGTGATAGATAATTTATTTGATTAAAATTATTAAATCACGTTTCCTCGATGAAATTTTAATACAATATAGTACCTAGTATATTATAAAACCTATAAGTGCAAAACGTAATAAGTAATAAACTGTTATGAAATTGGAATACTTTGAAGCACATATACGATATTATAAAGATACAACGTTGAACGCTCTTTCGGCAATTATTCTATAACACAATTGTGGTAAAAACGATCAGTGAATAAACTCAACTCATAAGATACCCTCCGTAATTATATCTATTACTTTCAGGCGTACACAAATAAGGTTTGCGACTCAATTCCCGTTTACCCCTACCAAGTAACACACGACAATATTTCGGGCAACATTAAAATTTATCACAAGCAAGTGAGTTTACGAAAGCCTGGTGATAAAATAAAATGACAGTTGTTTAGTATTGAACTGGGAATATAGCGACTATGTAGAAATTGAAAGGTATGGGGCGCTCGAGAGCTGTTTTATTTATGACAGAAAATGGCTTTTGGATTGCCGTGAGTTACGTTCTACTAGTAAACTTATACGATGTGTGTGAATGTTTAATATTGTCTACTTTTGCGAGCCTGGGCAATGGTGTCTGCTGTTATAGGAACATTCGTTTGGGTCGATAGAATAACAAACGTTGATGGAAAGGATACAGCTGGAAAATACAATATTATCTATATGTAGGTATTTTATTCGATAGGATATTAAATAAAAAAATATGTGTAGGTTTGAATCCCACCTTTCGTCAGAGAGAGTTAGTACATCAAGTGAAATACAGATCGAAAAATGTGGATTCGGAAACCAAATAAAATCTGGAGTACCTCCCAAGGCACTAGGCATGGCTGCAATAGAATCCAGGAACATCGAGCTCAACTCCAAATAAAAAGCAGTTTCCAAGTCTTACTACTCATATATTATTATGATTACATTTAATGTAAGAAAACATGTCTTACTGAAATATTACTGGCCAGTCTGTATAACGAAATTGGCTCATACAATCCTTATAAAAAATATGTTCACAGCACACTAAAACCTGACACCGTCCTCCATATACGTCAAGTGCGAAACGAGCACTAAGCAATGCGTAAATAAACAATACATAAGCTGTGATTTTAGTGTCGAACAGAATATAAAGGGGTTGCAACACGGTTTATTTTGTCCGGTGGCCGGTCATAAACCGACCGGGATTACTTTTATATCTCCTAACGAATAATAGCGCATAAAACTTGTGTGAAAAACGCTAGTTACGGCCCGAGATGAACATGTACGAGAGGTAAACAAAATGTATTTCTGTTATTATTTAAGAAATTTATATGACAGGCATAGAGTTCTGAAGAAAAAGTGGAAGTAGAGTCGAATTGCTCGATCGACCCTACAAGCTAGTTTGTTAGAAATTCGGATAATAGATACCTGTAAAGCAACTAAAATATCCTATTTATTAACAGTAATTGCAAATATTATTTCAGCAGCATTTTATAATTAATTACATACCTACTATTCATTTGCAAACTGTGAATTTATTTTTGAATAGGTACCAAAGGAGATTTTATATTTTATTCTAATGGGCATGCAACATATTAAAATACAGAACCTTTCCTTCCCATTTGTATTAAACGAATTGTTATTTTTCTTCAAACTTACGCATCAAATTACACAATTCATAAGTTTATACAATTTAGTATTATAATATAAAAATTATTACTTAAACAGAATGCGCCTTAAATTTCATATAAAAATAAAATAACCATTGTTTTTAGGGTTCCGTAGCCAAAATGGCAAAAACGGAACCCTTATAGTTTCGTCATGTCCGTCTGTCCGTCTGTCCGTCTGTCCGTCTGTCACAGCCGATTTACTCGGAAACTATAAGTACTACAGTGATGAAATTTGATGGGAATATGTGTTGTATGAACCGCTACAAAAATATGACACTAAATAGTAAAAAAAAGAATTGGGGGTGGGGCCCCCCATACATGTAACTGAGGGATGAAATTTTTTTTTTCGATGTACATACCCGTGTGGGGTATCAATGGAAAGGTCTTTTAAAATGATATAAAGTTTTCTAAAAAACATTTTTCTTAAAGTGAACGGTTTTTGAGATATCAGCTCTCAAAGTCGTAAAAAGTATGTCCCCCCCCCTCTATTTTTATAACTACGGGGTATAAAATTCTAAAAAAAATAGAGGTGATGCATGCTAATTAACTCTTTCAACGATTTTTGGTTTGATCAAAGTATCTCTTATAGTTTTTGAGATAGGTTGATTTAACTGTAATTTATTATATTTGCTGCTACGGAACCCTTTGTGCGCGAGCCCGACTCGCACTTGGCCGGTTTTTCTATCTGTACTAGCATAATTCGTAATTCAGTCTAAGTAACAAGGGTGAAACTGTAGCTCTTATAAAAACGTCAAGAAAGATTTAAAGGTTATACGTCTATTGTATTATGTTAGGATGTCGTTATATTATATAAATTATTATGTGTTTGAAACTTTTATTATTTGGTTTACTTTTGAATATAAAAAGATGTCAATAATTGAATTCAGACCGGTACTGAAAAATATTTACAACAAGTAATAATACATATATATGTTTGTGTATATTATGTATTATTACACCAACAAGTACATAAATATACATTTCATAAAAAAATAGATTGACTGTTGTCATTGAAAATATTTTGATACTAGATATAGCGTTGATTGAAATGTCCGACGATATATTTTAACTAACTAAAGCCAAAATAAAATTATAAAGATTTATGAAAGTCAATAATAGAGTTCAACTTATTTACATAATTATATATTGTTTCTAAATATATATATTTTTTTAACTGCAGTAATAATATAACACCATCCCTCAATAGTCAATATATTTGACCTCATGAGTTCATAACTATATGGAAAATCTTACTAATATTATAAATGCGAAAGTTTGTGAGGATGTGTGTGTGTGTGTGTGTTTGTTACTCTTTCACGCAAATACTACTGAACCGATTGTAATCGTACAATGAAATTTAGCACACATACCTATAGAGGGTAACTTGGATTAACACATAGGATAGGTTTTATCCCGGAAATCCCACGGGAACGGGAACTATGCAGGTTTTTCTTTGAAAACGCGGGCGAAGCCGCGGGCGGAAAGCTAGTATAAAGATTAAAGCCTCGTTGACTATAACAAAGAAACATAAACAGCAAAGGGTCCATAATTCAACGCTAAAACTTACAGTCGACGTTACATTTTACTTCGTGTAACATTAAAGAATTAATCGCCAAGAGCTTGTCTACAACACCGACGGTCATAATATTGTTCGTAAAACAACAATAAACTATGAAAATTAAATAAAGCACAGATTGTCTGCGCGAAGTTCGTAAAGTGCCTCATTTTTGATGGACATAAAAATGATACAGATTAATTTAATGTAGGTTTATAGAGAATAACGTCTGACGAGTTTCACAAACAGACGAGAGCATTAATTTGGAAATACGTCTGCACGTATAAGATTTTACACATTATTTTAAATAAGACTGATGTTTGCAACATGTAACTTTTTAAAGGCTTTTTGTTGAATTTTTTAAATATTATTTAATTATAAATTAAACTGTAATTACAGTTTGCATCTATATTGAATAGGAAAGACTCTACGACGTAGAAGGCACTCACGTCTTAAGTCTCTACACAGGTATGTTTTAAATTAAATAATGAACGCGTTTCGCATCATTTCATATTTTTGGAGTAACTCACTGTTCTCTGATCCCATAGACATAGTCTAGTAATAGGAAAGAAGCTGATGACGACAACTGTTACGATGATAAGTAACTATTATATTATCAATAACGCTCATGAACTTTTGCTACATATGACATATATATATCTAAAGTGCTAGTGCCTATCAAGACTATACCAATTTAAATAATTTTTGTTGTCTTTTCTCATAACGACCACCACAGTAGCACGCCTTCAATATCATAAATATTAACTATTAGCAGCCTATTTATGTTTGTCCTAATATAAATTTTTCTTCATACATTGGGCGATAATAATCCTTCAAAACGGACCCTTCGTACTGTCATCTGGCACATAATATATTACGTTAGCCGGACCGGGCCCTCCCAGAGGAGACCCTGTTAATTACTAGCTACAAGTCGCGGCCCTACGGGAGGACCTTTGCTGTTTTGTTTATCTTATTATGATATATTAGTTGGAATAGTTTTAAAATTGACATGATTCGTATGTGGGCAGACGGGATTATCAGGGGCATATGACTGATTGAAGGTAGGTTAGATAAGGATATATTTCTTGTTTAATAGTATTAAAAAAAATAAAACATCCAAATCCTCATAAATTTGTCCCTAGCTGATTAATACATCAATGACTAGGTAAGAAATTATGAATAAAAAATTATAATAATGCAAGTTTACCTTTGAATTAGCAGGCGACGCGGACGCTGCGAGCGAAAAGAAAGTAATGCTTACATACAATTTACTAAGTACCTATACAAAACATTTAAAGCTTAATGGCAAACAAATTAAAAGAAAAGAGACTCAATTGACAACGGACCAGTGGGCGGGGCTTAAAAAACATGGCTACGTATTGTGTGCAACAAAAGAATTAACCATAAGTTTACATTGAATTAGTGTCATCAATTTTAATTATTTATGTTTTCTATAAATGATTTTTTTCAATTTGTTGGATCATGAATGGATTAATGAATCCTCATTAATATCATTATGTTTTTTCACAGTATCCTTCTTTAAACTCCGATTTACTTGACGCTGATGTCGTGCCTCTATATTTTTTTTAGCTTTATTTGATTCTCTAGCAGAGCTTGGTAGATTACACGATGGAACACATGTTTTTTTTAAAGTCATCTTTTTAGTAATAACACCTGAAAAACAAATTTTTCAATTAGTTTTAGATTTATATTTACATTTATATTTGAGGTTAAACATTGTCAACTTACTTGGTACAATAAAATCATTCCTTTGAAAATGTAATGAACACACTCTCATATGCGGATTTATATTTTTCAATTTTAAAGCACGCTGCCAGGCTTTACATCGATCTACTTTTTCTTTTTTTCCGAAATAATTTTCAACATAAACAAAACTGCTACCAGGTTTAGGTATAGCATGAAAACTAACTTCTAAATTCGTATGAGATTTACTACCACAACCGTTCACCGCACAATAAACTCTACTTTTATTTTTAGTACGAAATTTTAAAGAATTTTTATTAATTTAAAAAAAAAAATTTTTTAATAGATTCGGTAATATACTTGTGTACTTAAGTGCACACTAAAACTAGTTCTTTTTTTGAACACCAGGTGTCGTGACCAAAGTGGTCCGTTGTCAATTAGAATAGAAATTTACTCTGCCAATTGTGAACCATAGAGTATTATAAACATTACAAAAGGCGGGGGCGCTTATGATTGGCTGTTATAAACGTTCCATTTTTAATTTTACTTTTTGGCCGAAGTTTAAGAAATGTTGTTCCACGACATCTGAACTTGGAACCAGCCACAGGGGATATTTCACGACGTTCCAGTTCGAAAATTAAATTTAAATCCCCTCACATTTTTACCGCCCTCCAAATTATTTGACGCAATAAGTAACTTTTTTCGGACGTCGTGTTATTTAATTTTCTGAGATACGGCCAGGTAACAACGTTTTGTTTTTTTGTACTTTAAATTTTTCCTGTTTTTTCGTAATTTAATATGCAGGCATTATTGTGATTAATCGTGTAGTAAAGCAATTAATGTTATATTGTGTCCTCCTTACTTAGACTATACGTAGTCTAAGTAAGGACAAATATTCATTTCACATTATTGATTTTATAAATATTAAGATATTTCCAATTAAAAAATATTTCTGATCATCGATTTTGTACGTTCATTATCGACAGAATTTATCAGAGTTAGACATTTTTTGTTCATTGATAAATAACCAATAATAATTAGCAATGTTTTTTAATGTTTTACTTGCCAATATAAATTAAAATCATTATTATATAAGGTGCAAGAGTCGTATGCTACAATATTTAGATTTTATCTTCGTACACATTTGAGACATTGCTTACGGCAATAACTGAATAGGTAAGGCATGGCCACTAGGGGACAGCTTTAGGGCACTTTTGTAAGCTCGTAATATTTTATTAGATAACCAAATAAGCCGAGAAAACTCAAAAAATTGCCTCTGGTTGTTTCTTCTTGAAAATTTCGTGTGTTATAATCAAGTTGTATGATAACATTAGCAAGAATGTCAGCATTTTTTATGTGAATGTTTTTTGTAAGTATACTTTATTCATAAAACTAGATATAAGTTATGATAAATAAAATTAAAATACACTACTATTTAGGTATATACCTACTAATGTGTATCCATATATTAATTTCAGGACAAGCCTGACCGTCGGTTTAGTGAAAGTTATAATTCGTCTCAGTACAATAAACATAAATTTGCACTTAAATCTGAGTCATAAAGATGGATCTTCACTTAGCAACCAAATATATTACATTACTCGCGCACGCATGCTATTAATATTCATAATACAATTTAACGCAACGAAGTTAATTTCACCTAAATATGTAAATTATCATGAGCCGACCACCGTTA
>CAJQZM010032138.1:0-38431 GCA_907164665.1 Colias nastes | reverse complement strand
AGACCAAGACCAAGACCAGGTGTATTGGCGCAAGACCAAGACCAAGATTGGCTAAGTCTCGTCTTGTTCTTGCATTTGGGCAACACTATTTAAAATGTAATAAAACTTTATACGTTTTCTGTAAGTAATAATAAATTAAAATATGAAATTATATTATCTTACAATGTAATACGTGTGGTTTTATCAGATTATAATGACATTAATTCAGTACCGCATTGAAACACGAATAGCGGAAAATTCAATACAATTATTTACAGTAAATAAATCTTCACTGCAATTCGTCCAATCGTATTTTGACAGGCGCTTAGAGAGTTCCGGGCTTTGATGAAAATTTCCAATCATACCAAAAAGAATATTTCACTTTATCATATCGCAACTTGCACAGAAAAAGATTGGTTTCATTTTTAATTCCATTATTTGCTGGAAGGTAATAGGTAACTTTGAATTCTTATTTAATTGGTAAATAGAGGTTTTATTGTAGAGCGTTTTATAGGTATATTTTTATTGTAGTCTTGCAGAACTAAAATAAAGGATATTTATTTAAGTATCAATGTAACGAATCGTTACCTATGTTATGTTATATATACTTAGGTATGTTCTGCTCTTCGCTCAGGTAATAATATTATGATATTATAAATACAAAATATTTTTGCCAATAGCCCTCAGGTAGGCCCTCGGGTATAACAAAGCATTTTTATTAGATTAAATTTCATCAAATAAACTGTTCGAATATTAAGATTATAAACGATATGACATGTAACATTGTGTTTCAAAATAGAAAAGGCTATTTAGAATTGTTTATTTTATTTCAAAATAGAATTTACCCTAACAATGAAAACATTTGAGTTTTATTTGAATATAAATACTCATAATATCGCGATATTGGATTCCCAGTGCTGTGAATTTAGTATTTACTACTATGCAAGTCTATTTCAATATAGTGTAACTCGTAACTTCTTATACTGCTTTATACACTGGCTTTTATTATGAACAAATATTTGTGTTTCTTTTCGCGTACAGATTTTGTTTCTTGTTTATTCGCGGTTTTTTGTAGATATTGAAAACGTATATTGGATAAACAAAATGGATAAAATATTGAGTTTACTTTGTACTCTTCAGATTTAAAATTATTGATATCGTAAAGTTTTGTTTATAACACAGTTACTTTTTGTATAAATTCTCGTGTTAATACTTAGGTAAGCAAAGTTCTATAAAACGGTATATTCTGAATCTGAGACCTATTCTCAATAAACTATTTTTATACCTCCTAGTGATAATAAAAGGGTGTCCTATCTAGTAATTATATAAATAAAAAATTAATAATAAAGTACTTATTGAACATTTCTGCGTTTACGTTATTACATTGTGTATATTTCGTTTATATTAAAATATTATATTTTGCGGACACCCACCCTGGGTATACACAAAATATAATATTTCACCCGTCACCACAGATGAATGAACAGGGAGATACGGCATTGTAGAAAGTGGCAAATAAATGTTTCAATATGGAACAGGGGCAAAATATGCAGCTTTCAGCGTTGGGTAGTGTCATTCAGATATGATTCATGAAACGTGGAGTGTACTCGATTCTAAAGACGCTTTCATACTAAATTTAAAACATTATTGACGAGGTTTTTGAAGCCGCCTTTACTGATAAAAATTATTGTTCTAATTTTGAATAATTGAAAAATAACGAGCCTGTTTATCTTAGAATCTTAGGTTCATTGTTACTAGCTGGCGTCCTGCCTTGTCGGCATTCCGTTAGCGGTTAGATAAACAGTTCAGTTCGTCCCCAAATCGAAATTCGGAGAAACCTGTTAATATTTTTCTTTCCTTTAAAACGTTATGGGTCAAAAGAAGGTCTTTTAATAGAGTTGTTCTTTGATTTGGTTATCTGGCATTATATTATAATATGTTTATAATCTGGGTAAACAATAAAAATTTAAATAGAAAATGCTTAAATTTTATCAACTTACTTATTAATTTTTTCATAACCATTAAATAAAGGCTTAAATACTATTATATGCTGCATAAAATCATTTTTCATTCGGTATATGAAGTGTCTTGAGTGAGTGTCTTATATAAATTGGTCTACAGAAGCCTGATCTTCAGAAATATAAATGGGATGCACCCCTTTCAGCCAGCGCTCTAAAAGCTTTTGGTCCAATATGGATGGTTATATCTCGAGAAGCGCATTGCTATATGTTATAAACGTGTTCATTTTTCATTTATAATTATACTGTCTTTGAAAGATCTAAAATGTTAATATCTCTATAAAATGTAATTACTTAGGCTAATTTATGTTTTGTAAGTGTAAGATAAACTACGTGAAACTTTTCATCTTCGTAATAAGATAATTCATATTGTTAGATACCTCTTGTTGGAACTGAATTTTATTGTTAATAAACTAACAAAAAACTATGTATGTAATAAAAATCGAAATAAAAGTGTAACTAGTGGATTGCGTGTTTCTTTAAAAAATCTTAATCTATACTAATATTATAAAGCTGAAGAGTTTGTTTGTTTGTTTGTTTGATTGAACGCGCTTATCTCAGGAACTACTGGTCCGATTTGAAAAATTCTTTCAGTGTTAGATAGCCCATTTATAGAGGAAGGATATAGGCTATATATCATTACGCTAAGACCAACAGGAGAGGAGCCACGCGGGTGAAACCGCGAAGCGCAGCTAGTATCTTAATAAAAGTATAATTACTTAT
Organism: Colias nastes; assembly: GCA_907164665.1. NCBI lineage: Eukaryota > Metazoa > Arthropoda > Insecta > Lepidoptera > Pieridae > Colias > Colias nastes. Next base: position 35,711 of record CAJQZM010032138.1, on the reverse strand, counting down.
ATTAACTGTGAAATAGTTATATTTTTTGTAGTATAAATATCGGGAACCTTGAAATTTCGATTGTTATTTATGTTACGTAAATTGTCTATTGTTAACTAAAATAATCGCCATTTTCAATGTTTAGGTCTCAAGAGAATCCTTTGAGGAATATATTTCCTTAATGAATCTACAGCTTTATTGTATAAAAGAAAACATTGAAGGTAATATCAGCTTCATGTTATTAATTACGTGCTATTGTCTATTTACTTAGATGTAGATTTTTGATAGAATACTATTTGAAGATAATATTTAATTACTTGCTTTTTTCATAATAAGAAAACACGTGCCTAATCCTATCCTATCCTTCCTATCCTACTAATATTATAAATGCGAAAGTTTGTGACGATGGATATTGTGTGTGTGTGTATGTTCGTTACTCTTTCACGCAAATACTACCGAACCGATTACAATGAAATTTAGCACACATATAGAGGGTAACTTGTATTAACACAAAGGATAGGTTTTATCCCGGCAATCTCACAGGAACGGGAACTATGCGGCTTTTTCTTTGAAAACGCGTGCGAAGCCGCGAGCGGAAAGCTAGTTACCTACTTTATAATTCGCTAAAAGGCACATAGCAACAAACACTATGTTCTTGATGTAATTGAAAACAAATTTTCTTAGTTGGTAGGTAGTAACTGATTTGAAGTAAACCTATAATTACAATCTTACAAGGCTTTATTAAAAACATCATCTTTTATTATATTATTTTTTATTATATTCTCTTGATTTAGGATTTCTGAAGGCGTTTTAATTTGTAGATATAATTTATCAAAATTTAATAAAATATTAAACCATTTTCTATTTGATGTAGCGTACCAACCCAATTTCTTATTATAATTTAATAAGAAGGATTAATTGCTATAAAGCTTTACTGCCTTATTGTAAATAACTGGATTCATTAAATACTTAGTTATTTTTTAATTTCACTAGCAATATTATTTTCTAGCTACAAGCTCCATTTGGGATAAACAAACGTTTAATTACATTAATCATAATTATTTACATGAAATTACAATAACTTACAAAGTAACGTAGTTAAAAATTGGTTAACTTTGTGTAAAAATTTTACTTTTAGTAGATAGGAAAGATATAGTTTTTTTTTTCGGATAACTAGAGTTAATTTTACTAGAAAAACTTTGAATTATATCGTGTGCTTTTCAGTTTGATTTACTAATGAGGAAATATTCGATTATATTATACTACCGGTGCCCCGCGGGTTTACCCGCGTTGCTACGTTCCTGTTGGTCTTAGCGTGATGATATATAGCCTTAATAGCCTTCCTCGATAGATGGGTTATCTAACACAGAAAGAATTTTTCAAATCGGACCAGTAGTTCCTGAGATTAGCGCGTTCAAACAAACAAACAAACAAACTCTTCAGCTTTTTAATGTTAAAAGTATAGATAAGCAAAACCTGCATTAGTCTCTAAAATCCATAGGTAAAACTATACGTGCAGTTCGGCACACATAGCTTTATTTATATAGGTATTTTGAATTAAATAATATGTAGATTGTATACACCTAACGATCATAATATTATGCTTTAAGCAATTTGACCCCAGATAACATGGCATGACATACGAAAATTCCCAGATAAAAATAAGAATTAACGTATATACGTTAATTCTTAATAATTATTATAATAATTATTATCGTATGATTCATATGAATAATACGATAATATTATTATAATAATTGCATCTCTTTACACGTGTTTGACATTGTAACTAAGTTTATTAATGTGTTTACTTTGTACATATTATACTATAAAATTGTTTGGTAAAAATGTATTGTATAACTATCTATTAGAACGTACTAAGAGTACCCATCGAAGTTTTACCGCTGTATAAAATTTCAAAGATATGAGATTAATTAATTACCCGATACATTTTTTATCAACTTTATTAACAGATGCCATATTTACACAGCCATGTCATCCTATATCTATTTCTTAAATAATAATATAATGATATGATTAATACAAAATACAAAATACTTTATCAGCATAAAAAGATACAAAAACAAGCCGTCATGTGGCAAAGTGCATCAGAGCGATCGTTTGAGAAGCTAGATAAGCAGATAGAAATAACCTATTATCCATTTAATACTAGTTATAAACTCTTCCATTAGAAAAATGTTTAAAACGAAAGAGTATATTTTGTGATTAAAAGGCCGGCAAAGCACTTAAACTACACTACCTGTATTGCTAGTGTTTACCACCAAAAAAAAAGATATACAGTAGACCCGCGTTACACCGGCCCCTGGCCTATCCTCCGCCCCCTGTAATCCTGTCGGATTCGAGTCTTTTATTGGTGAATCCCTATTTTTTGACAATTTTTACGTCGATCATGCATGATTTGACAGTATACAACCAGTACAAAAAACGCGCCACCACTATTAAATTGTACGCTACCCGAACATATTATTTTAATTCCAAAATACACAATGAAACATGATTTGTACCTACTGCTGAAACAGAATTACCTATAACAACTTATCTTATCACTAGGTCCGTAATTTGTCGAATTATAAGATACTCTTGCATAAAAACATCCGGACTATAGGGGGATCTCTAAGCAGCCCCCTACAATCCGCCAAATTCGATACTTCGACAAGGCCTTGCAAAACGATTGTCGGAATACCGCGGGTCTACTGTAGATAGATTATTTTAAATACAGATTCTACCTACTACTTATATTGTTTATATTTCAACTTCTCGCTACATAATGTTATTCACATTAACGTTAAAATGAGTAAAGATTGGTTTAGGTTACTGTAAATAGAAAGGGTTGTGTACGCTTGTTGTCCGGCGAGTCCTCTCCAATGACCGTATTATGTAAGGACTACTGGGAAATACTGTGTTTAAGGTTCATTTCCCATTTAAGATTTCATCACCCGTTGTTTCTATGCTCAGTAAATATTGGTCCCCGCAATGCAACTGTGAACGTTGTATATAAAAACATAGCGGCCCGCTCCGGCTTCGCACGGGTAAATAATATAATATAGCCGGGCGGCCGGCCGGTACCGCCGCAAACGCTACGTCCCGCAATTTTTAAATCTGTAATATCTTCGAAAATATTCACTTAAATCGTACGGTGTAAAGGGCCATATAGATCTATATTAAATGAACAATGTATTCAAGGTATTTAATTGGTTAAGGATTAATGCTGTATTGGTTAAAATCGCTTTGAAAATTAGCCATTATTTGTCGTAAAAAGTAAATGACAAAAAAAAGTTATTGTGGGTTATCCATAAGAGATAGACATATACCATCACTGACTTTTCTGTAGACCCTTTCAATGTGTATAATACTTAGTACATTATTTTGATAAAACTCGTAGGGTTCAGCCTGCGTTTGCAATGTAAGCGGAAAACATGTAATTTTTTACGACATCACATTAGAAACCTCAAAAATAGCAGTACTTTTCCACTATTTAATGGATGTTATTATACATATAAACCTTCCTCTTGAATCACTCTATCTATTAAAAAAAACCGCATCAAAATCCGTTGCGTAGTTTCAAAGATTTAAGCGTACAAAGGGACATAGGGACAGAGAAAGCGACTTTGTTTTATACTATGTAGTGATTACGAATAAATAGGTCCATTATATTGTATAGGGTTTTACCCAGGTCCCCGGGTTTTATACTTTTTACGCAATAGGTCAAACTGTGATATATTTATACAAATCATTTTTTTATTTCATTATTGTTTCAATAAACCAACAGTAATTAGTGCGCACCCTTAAGATTATAGCTTAATATTGGTTGTTATTTACTCATGAACAAACTGTATTATCATATTTGTTTAGAATAATAATAATTATAGTCGTTAATTAGACGTTTGTCCACTTTCCTCTTAAAGTCATAACCCAGTGTTTATCCTTGTGTTCGTATCATCTTTATTTATAACCAGTGTACAATTATCAGTATATTATTGTAAGTATTGCACGAAACACTTCTCAACCGATAATGTGAGTATTATTTAAAATATTATAATTATTTACGTACGTACAGGTAAATTAGCTTGGAGAAATTTTTGCATATGTAGTGGTGTGTATATTACTCAGATCTTAGAGCGCGTTTCCACTATATCGTTCTGGCCTATACAAAAATGTTTCGATATCCTAACATTACTATTTAATTTTATACTTATTCCTAGCAACACTTTTGTTTTCAATAAAAACAAGTTTTTATTTGAAAGAAAATGGTTTTGACTTTATAAAAAAAATATATCATTCAATTTCACGTCCTTGAGCAAACGACAAGGCGACTACCGTGAAACAATAAAATATCGTGTCCATAATAATTTGTTTCATAATTAATATTTGACCATAATAATTACGAAACAAAACAAATAAATAAATCGTCACTTGATAGTGGAAAGTGGAAACACGCACAAAACCAGAATAAACCAGTTTACGCTGTCCGCAGGTGCCACGTGCAGACGTTTGGTATCGTTAGAACATAAAATTCAAAAATTATAATTATTACGTATAGACCGGGAGATATTGACACAAAATTTCGAGTCATTTGTAACAGGATGGCGGTTCTACAGGGGTCTTAGTACGCAATGACAAAAAGAAAAACGATGGTGTGAACACTGGTACCGGCGGCTTAGTCGCGTGGGCGTTAGTCGAACTCGTCGGAAAAATAGCGAAAGTCAAACGATTTGTAACACAAAAATTTTAGAATTTACCGACAGCCCATAAAAAAGAAGTAGGCGGTAGTGTCATGCCATACTTTTCCGGTGTGACTTACAGCCCGCCATACCGACGCGAATGTGTTGATTTAAAAAAAAACAATTCAACCATTTGTACCAGGCTAACTTTTGCACAGGTAACCATCGTCGTGCAGCCATTTACGAAAATCGCCATGCCATACTTTTCGGACGATTCCAAATGGTCGCCATACCGCCGAAAATCTGCAAAAATTTTTTTTTTCGCCAAACTTTTTGTACCAGTATTGCATTTGGATTTTTGGAGAGTATTTGATAAAATGTGACCATTATTATATTTACCATACTTCTAGTAGGGGGAAAAAGTGCTGCCATACTTGAAAAATTAATTTAGTATTAATTTATATAAGTGAAGATTTCCACCACCTAGATCTTTGAAATTTTGTATTTATATTCGTTGAACCTCAAACTTACAGGAAAAATTAGTGCCATACTGTTACTAATCGTTCAAAATACGAATAAAATCTTACAATAAAAAAAAATCTTATACACATTCGCCACCTCCCACAGGTATGGCATTATCACACTTCTATTTATAATCATTCAGGAGTTGTTGAAAAAAAAAATTTAGGGTGGTACAAATGGTTCGGCGAAAAAAAAAAATTTGCAGATTTTCGGCGGTATGGCGACCATTTGAAATCGACCGAAAAGTATTGCATGGAGATTTTCGTAAATGGCTGCACGACGATGGTTACCTGTGCAAAAGTTAGCCTACAAATGGTTGAATTGTTTTTTTTAAATCAACACATTCGCGTCGGTATGGCGGGCTGTAAGTCACACCGGAAAAGTATGGCATGACACTATCGCCTACTTCTTTTTTATGGGCTATCGGTAAATTCTAAAATTTTTGTGTTACAAATTGTTTGACTTCGCTATTTTTCCGACGAGTTCGACTAACGCCCACGCGACTAAGCCGCCGGTACCAGCGTTCACACCATCGTTTTTCTTTTTGTCATTGCGTACTAAGACCCCTGTAGAACCGCCATCCTGTTACAAATGACTCGAAATTTTGTGTCAATATCTCCCGGTCTACACTACTACAAACGCAAAAATTTCTCCAAGCTAATTTACCTGTAGTTAAAATAACAAACGTTCATTGCAAATTCAAATTCTACAAAACAACAAACACATTAGGTTATGTTAAATATTTGTTATTTGGGTAAAAGTTAAGATAACAGTATTAGAAATATACTGAACCGATTATAAATAATATGTAAAAATGTTTAAAAGTAGGTGATAAGCTTAGAACTATCGAAATACTACGTAACACAATTTTTATTTCATTGTGCGATTACGACCTTACTTATTATTATTGAAATGACATTTAAATTTCTATTAAACTTTGCTTACTAAGAATATTATTATATTTTAACTGCTTATTAATCGACATTATTAATTTCAGATGAAGTTATTAATTCTGCTAGCCGTCCTTACTCTGACTCAATCTCGATATACAGAAGATAAATGTAGCGGTATCATTGCACATAACATTAAACATGAAAAGGAAGTATTGAAATCTGGCCTGACGAGTCCCTACCAGCTGGCAATGGACTACGATACAAACACGGTATTCTTCAGTTACTCTTCAGAAGGAGAAAACGTTTTTGAATCAGCATTCATTAATTTGAAAACGAATGAATTCAGTAACATTCCCGGAATCAGCGGAGGATTTGCAAACGCAGTAGACAGTAAGAAAAACATTGTGTATTTAGGAGGAAGAGACGGGATTTATAAATATAATTACGCAACTAAAAAAGCTGAACATTTACACACAACTAATGATAACATATGGCAATTGTTTTATAAAGACACACTGTATTATTCGAGGTATCCTGATGAAAATGCGTTTGTATTCAGGAACGATAAATTTGAAAAGGTTCCAGAGTTGCAGAATACTAGAGCATTATTAATTGGTTTGGACAGTTATGGAAACATTTACTTTTCAAACTCTTCTGGGTTATTTTACTATAAAAAATCAAACGGCTTAATAGATTACATAGGAGACTTTAATGTCAATGGTTTTACTTCAGATTTGAATGGAAACTTGTATTTCTCAACACCTGATGGAATTTTCTACATTAATGTGAATAAGAAGGAAGTTGAAAGAATAGCAGAAATTGATAGTATTTATGGACTGGCAATAGAAGGGGATGGAAACATTTTATATGCATCATATGACAGTATCATCAGATTAAAGGCGACTAAAAACTTTTGTCCTGTAGAAGAATACAAAATTTCTTTTGCAGCTTAATCCCAATTTTGTTACTATTTCCTTTATTATATAAATTTTTATCAAATTGGTTTTTATTTTATTGAGCTTGAGAGGGGGATAAAATGCTTCATTGGCACTTTATTCTTGGCACTTCCCTTGATGAAATTCATTTAATAAATAACTTTTATCGATCGACTAATATTATCTCTTGCAATGTAAAAACAATTTACAATAATGACCTTGTTATAAATTTAATTCTCGTTGTAATTTTAAACCTCATTATTTCATAAGTACAATATACTTCTAAGTTTCACCGCAGGCGAAGCCGCGGATAGAAGCCTAGTTATAATAAACAAATGGTTATATCCATCTAGATAGATTTTAATTTTTGACTTAAACCAGGCAAAGGGGATTGTCAAAATGTAGTGAAATCAGTACATACATTCATACCAAGACGACAAAACACAATTTTCAACAGGGATTCCTTTCTGTCCAAGCTAATGAAAGTGACAGCTCCTGGGTTGGAATTGCTATATAAGTAGTCCCGAAGGTATACATAATATACAGAATGAAATCGTTTGTCTTGTCAGCAGAATGACTGATGAACTTCTGACGAGACCGAAGTAATTGTGAGGAAAATCAAATGAACTTTCTGTCCTATTAGTGTTGTAGACATTTTTATTACGAATATTGTATACACAATTTATGTACACGTATGTATTAGTATATATTTTTAGGATAGGGCTCACATCTACAAGCATTTGCAATTTTTCTGACTTTTTTTTTCGTTTCGTGATGATCAATGTTGCCAACGTACAGTCAAAGGTAAGTTTTATTCAAAATTAATAATTAAGTTTATAAAATTAATAATTTCATTTAGAATGTCAATCACAATTTCGACTCGTAATATTTTGGCCATAGTATTTGAGGGAGGAATTTAATTTTTGAAGGAATATTACAAACAGTCGTCTCTAAAGGCGTATAGTAATAAAACTAGTTACAATAATTTGTGTTCAGGAATGTGTTATAAAAGTAAGTCTAAATCACTGGGAATTTGTGTTATTAGATTTGATTAAATACCAGAAGTTGATATGATAAGCTCTTTCCAATAAATAATCAAACATCTTGATAATATTGGCATAGTTCAATTAAGCAAATGTTGACAGTGAATCTTAAATTCAAGTTTTAAAGTGAAAAGGGGTATTCTGGCAGGGTAAAGTTTAAAGGGTCAGTCGGTCGGGTCAGTCTTACGCCTTAACTTTTAGAATACGAATATATCTTGGTTTAGAATACAAATAAGTATTACTCTATAACCTAATTCAATTTTGAAATTTGCAAAAAATATTAAGTTGATCTGTCCAATGTCCATTACAGTAAAAATTTATTTTTCATATGTAATGACATAACTCTTATATACAGGCCAATTAAGGAAAGCTGGCATCTTCACAGTACTCACACTTATGCAATTTTACTATACAGTATGTTCAAAAATAAATGCGATTCTATTTTAAGTGTAGACTCGAATTGTAAAATGGGTGCGTTGTAGATAATATGAAAGCTCTCATAATTTATGTGTAAAATTACAATTTAAAAGTAACTCAATCGATGAACTTAACTATTTATTCTCATAATCAATTTTATTGTAATATAGTATTGATAATCATTCAATTATCAAATAATAATAAAATTTCATGTCATATTCAAAATAACGATATAAATAACACAATACAAATAAGACATGCGCTCACTCCCAAGAAACAATACAAGCGAAACCCTAGCACGTAAGAGATAAGGCTACATTACAATAAAAGCTGTATTGTTCAGCTATGTATGAAAATTTTAACTTACGGCGTTTACATTTTGTTTACAAAACTTATTAAAATTATTACATAATTTAACCTAGGTAAAGTAAAAAAATATTCTAATCCGCGTGCCGCGAAGTATCTCGTCGAATATAGGTAGTAGTATACCTAACGTCTTTGTTTAAATTACATCACCCTGTATTTATAAACAATTGCAAAATAAAAACAATAATTGTCCCCTTCACTCTCATAAGCTAGTCTGCGCGCGAGAGAGACGAGCAGACTTTTCATGATGCGAATGCAGTATGACGTTACGCCGCGCGCGTCTTCATAGACACTACACATGTGCAATGTGTAAATGTGTTGACGTTCCAGCTCTTCTTAATCGGCCTGTACAGTGTACGTATATACGATATATAGATAAGTAATGATAATGTTTCCGATAATACACAAGGGACAGAATCAAAATCAAACTTGAAAATATTAATTCAATAACTATATTGGTCTACCATTTCTTTAGTCTTGAGAAATCCTTTAAAGCATAAAAACTCATGATATTAGCTCGGATGGGTCCCTAAGGATGGCCTGAAGTTATACATAATTTCTTCGCAAAAAATGTAATTTTATTAATAGCTGAGATAAATAAGTAAATAATATTAGTAGGTAACCATTAACTTCATAGAAAGATAAATCTGTTCTAATCATTGAGATAATATTACTACGTATGGAGGAGACACCACGAACAAAATCTGTGCGCCATTTTTTTGCTCTAACTAAGTTTTAAAAATTATTATCTAGTTAAGTACTTACCGATGAAAGTTATTCCTTTGCACTTTTCCGTATTATTTGTATTATTTGTGCAATATCGTAACACACACGAAGGCATATTTGATGCGTTTCACTTTAAAACAAATAAAAAATGAGCGTGCAGTTACGCCATATGGCGTATGTTGAGCGGAACATAAGTGATGTAGGCGGTGTCGTCTCCATATGTATATCTCAATGGTTCTAATTAGTGTTATTTCTTTAGCCGAGATTATCTGCAGGAAGTTACATTATTACCGATGACAAAGAAAGAAAAATAATTGCTTATTAGTGGACGTTAATCTTTTATTTATACCATATCTATTGTCGGGTGTTTAATACAAAAAAATCCGAGAAGGAGATGTTACTATTTGCAATGAAAGTTTTCCTAATATAAATAATTCTTGATATAAATTGCATTTGGCTCATACTGGCAAGACAGAAGATTCAGTATGAATGGAGCTACATCAGTTTATTTATAAACTAGTTTTATATATCTTGATGAAATACAGAAACAAAGAGTCAGTTCTAGATTGGATCCCGTCAGGCAAAGGGATTACTAACAAAGCCTGTGTTATTACATTTTAATATTTAGGCCAAGTGTGATTACGATCCTTTAAGACCCAGGATTTAGAAAGAAAGAAAGAAGAAAGAAAGAAAGAATAATTTATTTTGCCAAAAGCCAACAACAGATATAATAAAAAGAATAAGAAATACAAAACAGAGAAAAAGACAAAAGTGTGGCAGACCTTTAGCAAAAAGGGGACCAACTCAGTATTAAGCTGTGCCTTCAACAGCACAGCACTGATTTTCAGTGGCCCCCATTGTTTGAAGTACAGCTACAGACCGAAGTATACAGGGATAGAAATTATATTAATAAAATAAACAAATATTACACGTTATAAATATCATACATATAAATAGAAGGCAAAGGAATGTACATGTACTAGAACATTAAGAAAATTATTAATATATATAAGATTTAAGATATGATTCATGATAAGATGTATCGCTAGACCAAAAATGTCCGTAAATAAAAGTGTCATACAAAAAATCGCGGGTAGCGTGAAGAATCAAATGCTCAGTGATGTTCAGGAACCGTGTGACTCCAGTCGCTTATTTGTCGGAAAGCTTTATGAATAATTCTTTTGTGTAGCCGCCTTTTTTCCACTACACTTGATGAAAATTTCATTGCTGTTCTGAAGATCTTTTCTCATCGAGGTACCGAGAGCAATGTGCAAATAAAATATTTAAATATGAATTTTTTATTTTTATTTTATTTATTTAGGTCATCCAACATCTGTCACAACAATACTTATAGTTAGGGTACATATTACAATTAAAAAAAAAATGATATGCTGTTAGTCATCCGTATGGTTTCAAGGTTTACAATTATTCACTTGTATATTTATTATAATTTTGTAAAATGATATTTTTTTTTTGTTAAATAACGCAATCAATACAATTAAAACTAGACCGTCCTATATTTTATACAAATGATTATAGTATATGGTAGATTCCTACCAGAAAATTAATTTCATTCAATCTAAAAGTATGCCATTTATTTATAAATCCATCACATGATGGATGGTGATAGATCTAAGTACTGAATGAGAGTTAAATTATTTGGGACAAAATAACTCGTTTTTCTGCCTACGTGTGTTTGTGGCAATTATAAACGACGCCCACCCGTTGTGGACTTTTAAGGTTACTTAATTAATTACTGGACTGAAGTTGATTAAAATTTTTGAAGTAGAATATACATTGGTCTATGTAATTAATCACGTTCGCTAGATTTCACAAAGAAAGGTCATTGCTGTATCACTATAACATAATTAAGGTTTTTTTGAAACAGCTTTTTCAGAGTTTTCTTTCTCATTTTGCAATTAATTAATTAAACGATATCTATTACGGTTCACAAATGTTTCGAATTTATTTGGACAACGATGGCACATAGGTAGACTTTTTTATAATTTAAGTAGAAAGTCATATAGAAATAATAATATATTGTAACAAATTTATTAATTTTATTCTTTCCTACAGTAAATTAAATATTTTCTGCAGACATAAACAACTTAATTAAAAAAAGTTAAACCGTCGAAGTTTTAATGAACGTTTTCTTTTCTATTCCGAATTTGTTTTTTCAACATTGCGGGACGAAGTCGTATCAATCGAATCAAGATAACTTATTATTTTGTTTTTTCAGTAAATCTGCTCACAAAAAGATCATATTCAATAAGTCTTTAAGAGTTCTAGTTCGAAGTAAACATCTGTTATCTTTGTAATAAAAATGAATCGCCAAATGCGCTATCTATGCGCTAAATCGCTAAGCGCAAAACTCAAGAACGGCTGATTCGATTTTATTCTTTTTTTTTATAATATTGCTTGAAGTAGGAGGATGGTTCTTATAGAGATAAATCGTAAACAGGTACCACAGGCGAAGCCGGAGCGGACCGCTAGTAATTTATATTGGTTTATCAATGTCAAATTCTATTATATTTGTTTAATGTGATAATAAGTTTTAATAAATCCACTGCATTTCCTTTAATGTTCGTATCAAAATTTTGTACTTTCCTAATAATTTTAGTTTCTATCGAGCCTTTTATTTTATCATTATACATTACCCTCGTTCAGTTAAGTCGGTTAAATAAATCTACAAAAATTGAGAACCACCGATTCGGAAAGGCCAGTTAAAGAGAAAAAGTTTTTCCCAAGTTATGATGAAAAAAGCAAACCGCGAAGTCCTTTCAACAAAAGCTATCTTTCAGCTCGGTAAAATAAATGAGTTAAAATGTTATAATAAGTATTCGTGACGATGCAAGCAATAACTTATAGCGCTATAATAGATGATTTTACGGTGATTTGACAAAAAGGTTCTACAATAATTGCCCGATGAGCGATAATTTCGAAGCAATCAATCTTCAAAGAGTGGTTTGGAAATTATAGTTTGAGAAAAAGAGAACTAGTTAATTAATGGTTGTTGTTGATTGCGTTTATTATTTTAAAATTTGTAGGAAATTAATAACAGCTTTGATTTCAATTTTGTAAGGCTCGAAACCCGTATTTATTTTCATTAGGCCCGACACGAAAAGAGGGGTGTAATTCAAAGTCAATTACCATCGTCTTTAACCAGTTTTCCCAAGAGGGACAGGGGTTCCCAGTTTGGGTATTTTTATTATTAACTATTCAAACTGTTTCAGTTAGCTCTGACATGATATTTTCAGGTGAGGCGAGCAATAACTACTTACATCGAAGCAACAACTTTCATATTTTAATTAATGTTTAAAACCCACCATTAACAAATTTATTTGTTACTTTCTTATGTTATTATAACCTAGAGAAAGATTAATAGTTGAATTATTTTAAAAAATAGCCACATATTCTGCTTTACAATACCTATTTTCACAAGACCAAAACAAAAGCGATTCGCCAGCTAACTCTCTATGAAGTCTTAATTTGTCGTGTTTGACGTCAAGAAAAATTGTTTTCTTATCGTTTACTTGCACTCCAACGGTAATTGTTTTATTTACGACACAACACACTCACGTTCAGTTATTACGAGAATAGTAAGTAATATAATATTGTACAGTTATTACTTGTGTCGAAAAGCAGTTTAAGAGAAATTTCTTCTTCCATATTATAGCATCCTCATGTCACTTCAAAACAATTCTGCCAATTCACTTTCTTTGCGTTATTAACTTTAATGAAAGAACTCTCAGAGAATGGAAGTGTATTGTTTCTCAGAAGTCCCTGTTTCGTTTCCAGGTAAAATATAAAGGTATTTACTACAATTACTAAGACTATTTGAACATTGTTAAGCAGTATGTCTAGTGTTTACTGATGCATAATTTCCAAAAGTAATCATTTTTCAGAAATTGTATAATTACAATATATTTATTAGACAACTAACAGGTGGCAGTAGAATTAGTATATACTCGATGGTCACTGTTTATGCTTTTGATTAAAACACATTAAATAAATTTAATGTAAGTATATCTATCTAATGAGTATTCTAATTCATGCCTCAAGTCCTATGTTATAAAAATACCCTGAACAGTAAGTATGTAGAGTCTAATGTAAAACTCAATATTGGTTTTAAACGTAATATTACAAATTAGTTTACACAAATGACAAATTGGGTGCCATACAAGAAACAGCTTGGCAGCCGTTCAATTGTAACAGAAAAACGATTGAACGTTTCACAAAGGTCACGTTTTCAGTATTCAAAGGCCAATGTCGAAGTTCCTGGAAGGGAATATCTAATTTAGGGGCGCGGAAGTAAAGCTGTCGGTACACTGGACGTGAATATTAAACGGTGAATATCCGCATAGTGCAGACATTATGAAAATTCCCTCCAATCGAGAAATGGAATCGCACGCTTGACTTGCAGTTTGTTATTAATATGATTTGCGCTCCAGACTCTGCATGAATTTTAAAGGTTATCTGTGAGCGTGTTTGCGATGTTAACTGAATAGTTTTTAATGTTACTTTGTATGCTGATTTATGTTTATAGGGAAAGATAATACAGTTGTTGTTTTAAAATATTTGTTTCGTTTTAAATGTACCTAAATGTAAGTGTGCTTACGTTCCAAAAATATACATCCACGATTTTTATTAAATGAAGAATGGACTCTACCATGTAGTTAATATGTAGGTACTTACTTATTAATACTATTAAAATAATAATTAAGGAATTAATGTTTCAGTAATTAATGTACTGCGGTTGTTGATTTGAAAAGTTGATAACCTCTTAACCATATTTTGTGATTTTCGGCAGTTGCAAAACTTTTGTGTTGGCGACGACACGAGGAAATAATATAACATGTTGCATCGTTAATTAGTTTCTACTTAATTTCGCTTTTCAGTATTTATATACGTTTTGTTTCATATCATCATTTCATTTTGTTTTATCTAACTGATCGTATTTTAAGTTTTATTCTTCCAATTCTGTTGGCAGTCCTCATCTCTGTCTATATTATCGAAATAATACTATAAAAAATTAAGATGAAAGGATTTTATTCAACATACGGTTTTTTTATCCCGACGTTTCGAACTCAGGGACACAGACTAAAAATAATTAGTAGGTACCTATGTCGCGCTTTAACGATAACATTTAATAATAGACAATAGACATCCTTAAAGAAGAACCTAAATCTAGTATTTTTTTTGAACACTAACCTTGAAACGAGGATATGAAAATTTACACCCAGAATAGTACGTAAACGCACGATTATGTGGTGCATACAAGCTGCAGGCAGCAAGCGACATTTACAATGTGAGCTTTCATTAAAATATAACTGATGTGAGTGAAAACCTCATTTCCAATGTCAAATGTTTCGTCATTCCGCAAATGCGTTGTTCATCGACACGTGGCGTTAATTTCCGTGTATTCACAGATGGAGAATTTTCAGTGCACTCCGAATTACATTTTATTGTTGTACAAATTTAGCTCTTCATACGAAAGTGTGAGCTTTTGTTGTAGGGACGATGGAATTTTTGGTTGAATATGTAACTGTTATTACGTCAATCGAAATATTTTATAGTACCTATAATAATTTATCTATAAACAAAAACCACGAGAGGATTACTGTCAAAAATAATAATAACTGTTATTAACATCATTGCACTGAGTAGATATCAATTTTTTTAAACCAGCATTTTGAATGACTCTACAAATTGTTTATTTAATCATAAAACATTATAAAAAACCTTGATACGTTTAACCATTGTTTCAATTATTTCAACAAATAACATTCAATCAAAGTTGACGCCTGCAACAAATGCGTTTGTTGAAGCGCCTATTTCCTCTGGTTGACACATGGAAATAGCTAGTCTATCACGTTACGAAACCAATGTTTTATCCTTTTTGTTTATCTCATTACACTCGGATTGATATCGATGGTCGCAGGAAGCAATCAGCGTCCTCGTGTTCCAACCAAATTGCAATATTTGCTTCTTTCCTTTCGTAACACTTTCGTTTTCAATCCATTATTTATGTCACTTTATATCAATATCACTACATAGTATAAAACAAAGTCGCTTTCTCTGTCCCTATGTCCCTTTGTACGTTTAAATCTTTAAAACTACGCAAAGGATTTTGATGCGTTTTTTTTAATAGATATAGTGATTCAAGAGGAAGGTTTTAGTATATAATAGAGGAAAGTCACCAAATATGGAATACCATTTTGTTTTTGGGATATAAAAATAAAACTTCACATAAATTAAATCAGTTTATTGTTTTTACTGATCAGTCATACATCTATAAGTAGTAATTAACAGCCTTTAACCAAATATTATATCAGTAATCAAATTAAAATCTTACATAAAAAACAAAATCACAAATGAGTAACCAAATATGGAATAGGTACCCATATATGGAATATAAGCATAAATCAACATAACAATAACAAAAATGTAATGAATATCTTTGAGATCAATTATATGAATATAACATATTGTGATAAATGAAAGAAGTTACGTAATTACTTGCAAAAGTCACAAATCCACATCCATCTGGACCGGCACATCATAATGTGTTCAGAGCCCATACATCAAGCATTTAATTCAACTTTCTCCACTTTCATCCATGGAAAAAAGTCTTGAACAGAACCTCCTGACTCTGCTGATGCATGTATGTTACATTCTGCATCTGCAGAGTCAGAAGGCACTTGGTCCATCAACTCATCATGTCCACTACCTTCATCAAACTGGATAACGTCCAGTTCCTCAGAGTCTTTCTTCTTCACTATCATCCTTATTTTTCTTCGTTTGTTTGTTTCTCTTAATAAAGTTAATAACGTTGAAAGAAGAAGTAGAAATATATTTAAATGAAATAAAGTTGTCCTAGGGACTTAGAAATCCTGTGCCGCTTTCAAATACCCCATTTTCTTTTCCCGGACGAATTTTATAGATTGTGCCGTGTTTTCTTCATCCCAGATTTTTCGCTAGGTTGATTGTGAACCGGACATTCTAAAAACAAACATTACATATAGTTTTTAAAGAAATAATAGCAAGTTTATAATATTCCATAATTAGACACCGACGACTGTCCATATTTGGATTTTTATACTAGTTCAAACTCTTCTAAATATTTTTTCAATTCACAATATTTTAAAGACAAAAGATCACAAAATGGTGAAATAAACATAATACCGATATACTAAATACTTAGTATAACACTTATGTAAACAAACATAATAGCCGGAAAATACTCATTTATTACTTACCTTAAAAATGTTCTGCACGGCAACAAAACAAAAGTTGTGTTAGTGCGATAATTAGTACACCGAATGAAACAGAAGATGGTCGAATGTTGCGATTCATACATAAAGTCTTAGAGAAATGAAGGAATTCCATATTAATATGGTAATTTTTCCATATTAATAAATTTCTATCCTAATTAGGATACTATTCCATATTTGGTGACTTTCCTCTATGTTAGGTTTTAGACAAAGCGGGCGAAGCCACGGGCGGAAAGCTAGTTTATCTATTAACTACAGCTGCATAATATTGAATAAAATTAAATTATATTCTCCCATTGGAAATCACGTTAAAAACAAAACAAATTCTTCGAAATGTTTACAGTCCGTAAGTTCCTAGTAAAGCATTATTAAAAACAACGATGTAATTATCAAACAACCTAATTAACGATGTTTATTCAATCGAAAAAATACGGTGGATTCGGGCAGGGAAAAATAACGTGAGACTTATTAAGAATAAACAAAGCTATATTTATTGATCCATCTGGAGTTACCTTCATGCTATTGAGAGCATTTATGAAAGGTTTCTAGCTGATTTCACATCGCATGGTTGTTTTTTCTTTGATAAATATCAAAGAATAAAATGCTTTGCTAGTTTTTGATTTGACTTGAAATTTAGTAGAATATTATATCTGTTTTTTAAAACCCTATTTAACTTTTGTATAACTGTATTCTTCCTCTGTTTATATAGGTAACTTTTTCGTTTCAAATAAGAGAAATTTAAGAAATACTTTTTTGTAGTGTGCCTCGCAAATTTTTTCATGCTCAAAATCATCAATCAACATGTGATATCATCCTATTTTCATCGACATCAAGATAGTAGATATTTAAATAATAAATATTATGTGAATATTTAAAAGTTTCTTATATTATATACCTATAAAATTCTTACTTCTATGAACTATAGGTATGCTTTTTAATTCACAGAAAAACCTGTTAATGCTGCTAATGAACTAAAGCTTACTGAAATACTGCATCCCCTGTGTATAGAATTCATTTCTCAAATAGATTTCTTAAGAAACCAATAGGGCAATGACCTAAGTTACCTGATTATGTTTAGTGTTTTTTTCAGAGAAGGAATGTGGAAAAAATTATGTTATAGGTCGCAGTCATCTGGTTGAATCTGCTATTTGATGTCGTCATTTAATGAAAGCGCTAGTCATTCAATCAAATAGCAGATTCAACCAAATGAAAGCGACATATATAAATCGATATAAGTGTACATAGTACATTGTTAAAAATGATTTAATACTGTGTAACCACAGAATAGCAGTTAATAGCGGGGCTTATCCATCGAACGGTGGAAACAGTACTATCTGCGCAATGAAAAAACCCATTTGAATTTTAATTGATATGCGTTGACTGAGCTGCTACGAATCCTATATGTATTATAATTTATATGCATCAGTTGGTCTGGTTTTGTATTGAACATATATTTTGGCTCTTTGTTTACATTTTAGGTGCACAGTAGCGTGTAATGGAACAATAGTAAATGGTAATAGTAGTAATAGTATTAGATATGTTACGTGAAATTATATTATATCGCATTGGCAAAGCTTTGAGATAAATAAAATATGTGCTTTTAACAAAATCATTATTGATTTATTAAGGTTAAAGTGTATCATTTTAATATTTTAAAATAAGCTTTTCACAGTGATCATTATTGTCTTAAACAAGAAAATAATACAATACAGGGCTGTGTTTGAGGCAGACCGTACCTAATAATATGTATTTACTAAATTATTAGATACAAATAATCTTTAAATACTTACCATATTTACCTTAAAAATACACATATTTTACATTATTTATTCCTTAATTATTATGCATCTTTATATTTTATAAACAAAACAATTATCACACTGGCCTCTTTATATAATCAAAATTGATTCTTTTGGTGCGAATAATTTCCCGAAACTTGATCGCTGACAGTTTTGGCGTTCGAATTCTTTCAGGGCTGTCAAAATCCACATGAAAGAGTCCAAATTTCACGCTGGAACAAATTTAACATTTAAATGTAAACTTTTAACTTAAGTAACATGCGAATTGCAAAGTAAAGTATGGAATTGCAAAACTTCACACTTGCCAAACTTGGAGTTTTTGGCGAGAGACAATGGCAATTTGGTGAATGTAGGTAACATTTTAAGATTGAATCTGCATCACCGCAATCGTTATTTGATTTTAGGGTTGACAACTTTGCATTTTATAGTATGTGATACTAATAACTTAAGACATAAAAAAGAAAAACTGAAATATACAGGGTGTAATCGTTAAGTGTGCACAGGTGATTATTCCGTAACTATTACGGATATCAAAAAACTTTAAACTGATATCGAAAGTATTTAACCTAATGAGTAAAATGGCCATAATAAATTTTTAAAAATAAAACGAGAAAAGACATAATATTAAGACAACGCTAATAGCATATGCGCTATAGACGCATTGTTGTAGCCAAATAATTTCTTATAGTTCATATTCTAGCGTAAGTATTATACCATGCGAAATCAAGCTTTAAATTTTAAAATTATTAACATTTCATTTAAATTACGAATAGCCATCCCTCCATTCAAAATCATCCATTAGGCTCGAAGCGAAGTATCCAATTACATCGCAGCCATCCTCATATAGCCAGGAGTAATTGTTCTAAATATTCGTTAAAATACGATACTCTGTTACAGTCATTTAGACCATAATCGGACATTCCATTCTTCGTAAAATTTATTGGAATTTTCATACCGTAGTTTTTTGTTATCCATTTGAGCAGTTTTCTAAAGCCTGGTGGATATGCCTGAAAATAGTTTGGGAGTTGGCTTTACTCAGAATATAAAAATGGCGCCCGTTTTGTACAGCTATTCTATTGTTAAATTGTTAATATAGGAATAATAAGATTGAAAACTAATTTAAGTTTTTTCGAGCGGAAAATCCCTCAAGCTTTTTTTATTAATTGGTTTGTGGTGTGTTACTAGGTATAAGTTTAGCAAAAGGCAATCGTGTTCAATTAAAAACATAATTTAAATGATTAATAATTTATGAAGTTTAATAACTAAAACTTATTATAATATTATCTTGGCTGTTCTAAAATAAGGATCTATAAAAATGGAATAACTAAACAGTTTTGTAGATTCAGTTTTTCTATTTTGCGTTGTACTTTAAGAGATATTGTTGCGAATTTAATTAAAACTCAGAAAGACATAACTTTATATAGCTTTAAGCACATACAAATATGTTGAATACAATAAAAGAGTAAGCAGAAAGAAATTTATAGTGATATTTTATACAAAAAACCAACGACAAAGAGGGATTGGAATTCAAAACGTACACATTGTAGAAAGGGGTGAAGGGAAATGATCAGCGCAGTTGAGAGAAGCGAGATCTTTTATAGTCGACTGGGCCACGCTGTGTTTAATCGTTTATTTTCAGTTTTCGCTGTTCATGCAAAATTTTACCTATACTAACAGCTGTGACAATAATTAAAATACTAAATTTTAATTTTTAAAATAATTTCATTTAATTTATAGTATTCCAATGCTATAAAAATTAGACATTTTAAAGCAGAAACTAAACTAAGAAAAGCACTAGGCGGAATTCGAACCTGCGTCTTTCGCCGTACCTACTAAGGCAACGCCTTACAACAGGCTGTGATATAATTTAATTCTTACTGTTTTACAATACAAATATCCTGGATTCGATTCCCAATATTGCCACTGTTATTGTTTTTATGGAATATCTGCAGCACGCTGGTATTTGGAATTGTGGTCGACTATGTTGGTCGCGATTTAGTCACAATTTAGCTTCAACTCTCACTAATATAATAAAACTTTTGAAATGTGGTAGTGGTACGTACTCCTTTTCTAGAGAATACAAGCCATATATTTTGCTTCATCTTGATTGAATAATTGGGCTATGGTCCGCAACTTGTTGTTTTAAGAAAATGTATGTATATCTACGAAATCATAAGATATTATATAACTTTATTCGAATTGAACCTTCGTGGAAAAGAGAACCAATTACCTATGCTAAGCCAAACACAAACCGTACATAATATCACAAAAATGTATAAGTATTATGAAAACAAAAACGAACATACATTGGCAAAAATTTACTAAAAATACTAAAACCGTAAAGCGAAAACAAAACGTAGGTGTAGTAATAACATTAGGATTTTTAGTCTGAAAAAAAATCAAAGAACAAATCTCTACATTACTACAGCTTGCTTCTGTCCATGAAAAGGAATAGTTTTTCTATTGGTTTTTCTCAAAAAGTTAACACAGGTTGACAGATGTCAACTATAGCCTGAGGTTATTGATAAATTACGAAAAATACTTCTTGGGTAAAAACTGGTAGACTTGGTTTCTTATATTGTTGGATATGACTTAGTTTGTCTATTCTTTTGCGTACAATATCTGGATAATCAATGCTTTAAAAAAATACAGGATGTGCATAAGGTCCTCATTAAAAAAAAACAATTACTTACTCGTGGGGGAGGAAGTTGCTCGCGTCCGTAGGATTTACCATCTATTCCTAGACTCACCCTACACGTCTCCCCTGGGTGGTGCCAAACGAGCAACAACGCCGAGTCTCGGGCGGCGGTAACTAACCCGATGCAACCTGCCTAAGAAACAAGTTATGTTGGGGGTAGGAAATGACCTCCTCAACCCGCAATCTCATGGTCTAGTCCTGGGATCGGGGGCATTGGCTTAATCGCCCGTGTCACGAGGTAGAAAGCCTCTCTAAAAATTCACCCTAATCCTAAGGTGGGATACGCGCCGAAAGGATGAATGGCTTGCAGGTAGCAAGCTGATAGCGCCAACCTCAACGGACCTGGCCAACGTTGTTGTATGGAGCCTTCTTGGAGGAATAGGCGTCACCCTTCAAGTGACTACTTAGTTCGTCCTTACTCGTGGGAACAATATGAGCGAAACCACCCAAAAAAATTCTAGTCCTAAGAATAATATGATACAGCAAAAATTAAATAAAAATATCTTCTTTAGAAATCGTAGTAACAGTTTACCAACAGTAAATAAAACTGGAGACAATAAAATAGAAAATGAGAAATTAGACACTAGAGAAGGTACAGTGATCAGTTCGATTCAGTGGCAGAATGACAAAGTACCTCTCATAAGACAAAAACGAAAAGAAACAAGCCCAATAGATAATGAGAACATAAAGAAATCAAGGCACACGTCTTCAATCATCAATGTACCTACACATAACAAATACGATATTCTAACTGATGAGGAAAGAGAAGTACCTGACAAGGATGTGGAATATGTACCTAAGCCTGAACCAATTTTCGTGACTGGAGTCATGGATGTCACAGCATTAAAAGCTACTTTAAATACAATTGTGGATAACAAATCATACAACATGACAACTTTAAGATCAGGGCATATTATCAAGTTAATGCCAAATGATGTTCAAACTTACAAAGCTATCCGAGAACACTTCATCAAAAATAATATATCGCATTACACTTATAAATTAAAATGTGAGAGAGCATACAGAGTTGTATTACGAGGACTACATGCTACTGAAGACATTTCTCTAATTAAGCAAGAATTAAGAGAGCAAGGACATGAAGTTAGACAAATAGTAAATATCTTGCATAGGTCAACCAAAAAAGCATTACCTGTATTTTTTGTGGACCTAGAACCAAATAAAAATAATAAAGAAATATTCAAATTAAAATATTTATGCCAAATGAAAGTTGCATTTGAAGCTCCCTATAAGAAAAATGAAATAATGCAATGTAAAAGATGCCAAAGGTTTGGACATACCAAAAACCAGTGCCTTAGACCATTCAGATGTGTTAAATGTGGCAACGAACATCCCACTTCTGTATGCACTAAAACACCCGAAACAGATCCCACTTGTGCGAATTGTCAAGAAAAGCATCCTGCAAGCTATAAGGGCTGCATTAAATATAAACAATATAAAGAAAGACTACTAAAAACCAAATCAAACATAAAAGAAATCCCAACCCAGTCTAGTACTGACACAAAAACACAAGAACAACCAAGACCTAATCCAAGACAGTTTAATTACAGACAGAAGAGAAGCTATGCAGATGTAACAAAAGATCGACCAATCAAGAATTTATCTGAAACTGAAAACCCTTCCGACAGACTAGAACAAATGTTCGCTAAATTCCAACAAATCATGCTTAGCATGATGGACAATATGATGGATCGTATGATCCAGCTAGTGTCAAGCCTAATAACAAAATGATTAATTCCATCCGAATAGTCACTTGGAATGCCAACGGCTTAACTGAACGCCGTCGTGACTTTCAAGCATTTCTTAAAACAGAAAAAATCGATATAGCATTAATTTCTGAAACAAGATTCACCGCAAAATCTTACTTTAAAATACCAAACTACACAGTATACACAACTAACCATCCCTCAGGTAATAGTCACGGCGGAACTGCAGTAATAATAAAAAGCAACATCAAACATTACGAACTAGAACAATACCGTACAGATAAGATACAGGCAACTTCAATAAATGTTATGATCAGTGAAAAAGCTGAAACAACTTTTTCTGCAGTGTATTGCCCACCAAGACACACGATAACCAAGAATGACTACATAGAGTATTTCTCCAATCTCGGCTCCAGATTTATTTGCGGTGGGGATTGGAACGCAAAACATACCCACTGGGGTTCTCGATTAATCACACACCGTGGAAGGCAACTATATAGTACTATACAGGATTTAAAACTAGCGTGCATCGCCCCTCTGGAGCCGACGTATTGGCCAACAGATTACAATCGAATTCCTGATCTCCTCGACTTTTATATAACCAAAAGTGTAAGCCGCAATTACTTGACTGTTGAAACTTGCACGGATCTATCTTCAGACCATACGCCAGTCATATTGAATTTTAATACAACAATAGTGATGGTGAAGCCAGCAGAACGATTGTACAACAAAAGAACTAACTGGAAGATGTACCAGGACGCAATTACTAGCAGAATTCAGCTCATACACCCGTTCAAAACTTTTGAAAGCATAGAAGAAGCCATTGAAAACCTCAATAAAACAATTCATGAGGCAGCAGCGATATCCACGAAACAACGAAAAAGGTTACCTCTAATGAACAACGAATACCCAAAAGCCATTAGAGACAAAATACTCGAACGCCGTAATTTACGTAAAATATGGCATAGAACCAGATATCCCTCAGACAAAACTGTGTTCAATAAATCATCAAACGAACTCAAGGAACTAATAAAAAGTTATACCAACAATAATTTGCAAGAATTTTTATCTAACCTAACCCCGAGTCCGGACACAGACTATTCGTTGTGGAAAGCAACACAAAAACTAAATCGTCCTAGAAAACAGATCCCTCCCATCAGAAAAGCCAATGGGATGTGGGCGAGATCAGACCAGGAAAAGGCTACAATATTTGGTGAACACTTGTGCAACGTTTTTCAACCATTTCCAGAATTGAGACCGGAGCATAGCTCTGAGATACGTAGTTATTTGGAAAGCGCAGATCAAATGTGTCCTCCATTAAAATACACTAGCCCTTCCGAAGTAGCGGATGAAATACGAAACCTTAAGGATGGAAAATCACCAGGATTCGATAGCATAGATAGCGTTCTCTTGAAAAACTTACCCAAAAAGGGTATAGTAGCAATCGTCAATATCTTTAATGCCTGCTTAAGATTGAATTACTTTCCAGGTCACTGGAAGATAGCACAAATAATAATGTTACTCAAACCTGATAAGACACCAAATGAAGTTGCATCATATCGGCCCATAAGTCTTCTACCGTTAATGGGTAAACTTTTCGAAAAGATTATACTAAACAGGTTGAAAGTACATCTTAACGACATCACCCCGGATCACCAATTTGGATTCAGGGAGAATCACGGAACAATTGAGCAAATTCATCGTATTGTAGACGTTATAAGCAGATCTTTGGAGGAAAAGAAATACTGTTCAGCATTATTTCTAGATATTAGCCAGGCCTTTGATAAAGTGTGGCATGACGGTTTATTATTCAAAGTTAAAAAGATGCTCCCTCACTCATTCTTACACATTATCAAATCTTATCTCTACAAACGTTGTTTTGAATTAAAGTTTCATGAAGTGACATCAGAACTGTATGAGATCAAATCAGGAGTTCCACAGGGAAGCATACTGGGACCGATTCTCTACATTATTTACACAGCCGACCTTCCAACTTCAGACAACACCATAGTCGCAACATACGCGGACGACACAGCCTTGTTATCCACTCACTCAAATCCAATAATAGCGTCAGATCACCTGCAAAATCACATTTATAAAATAGAGGAATGGCTTAAAAACTGGAGAATTCATGCAAATCAGAGTAAATCAAAACATGTTACATTCACACTCAGGAGAGACACATGTCCACCAGTTAAATTGAACAATGATTACATTCCTCAAGAGGATAATGCTAAATACTTAGGCATGCACTTGGATAGAAGGCTAACATGGCGAAAACATATTTGGACAAAACGGAAGCAACTGGACTTGAAACTTCGTAGTCTTTACTGGTTAATTGGACGCCATTCACAAATGAGGACAGAAAGCAAGTTAGCAGTATATAAAGCCATCTTGAAACCCATATGGACCTATGGCATCCAACTATGGGGTACAGCTAGTAATAGTAATATAGAGATACTGGAGCGCTTCCAAACAAAAACTTTAAGGACTATATTTAACATCCCATCATACATCAGTAATAGGATCATATACTTAGACTTAAAGCTACCTACTGTCAAACAGGAGATAACTAAATTTAGTGACGCCTACCAGAAAAGACTTTCAAATCATAAAAATGAGCTAGCCTTTAAATTAAGCGGAGATCAAGGCCTTCAGTACAGAAGGCTAAAAAGACATAGTGTGCCAACACTACAGGGCAGATTTGTAAGGATGGAATGATACATCCATTTGAGATGTGTCCTTCTAAGCAAAAAAAAAAAAAAAAAACCTAACAGATATAAATATCACACAAATTAGTGGCTTATTGTTGTGATCAACAGATTGCCATGAAGCAGTATATTAAAAAAAAAAAAAAAAAAAAAACTTACTCGTATTTTTTTTAAGTAACCGTTAAGAAAAAAAATATAGCTATTAGATTAGCGTAGCGTAATAATATTAAGGGTTATATAAATCATAATATAATTATCATAGTAATAAAAATATATTGTATGAACTGAAATATGATGTAACTACCTCCGTTTTTTTTATGAAATAATAATCAATACAAACTTTTACGATTTTATTGGAAAAGCTTTTACGACACTATCGAAATGTTTTTCGTAAATTATTATTATATTATTGTCACAAAAATGATTGAGAAAATATACAAACTCTCAATTGAAGAACACGTTCTGCAACTTCAATATTAGATATGTTGTTTTTATCTTTCGCTTCAGCAGAAAATGCTTCAAACGCAATTAAAATTTTAGGTACCTGAAATATGAATTTAATATCAGTGCGCAAAATGGTCAAGTTCATGTTTCACATGATGACTTATAATAGTAAATAAGTAATTAAAAGTAATAAAATTATATCAAGAACCTTTTTGGTGCGGTCTAAAGTATTTGTCGTACAGATTGTTAACCCGACTGTGTCCCAATACTAAGTATTGGGAACATAAACAATCCGCTATTCCGGGGAAGTTTAACACAGGAACAAAATAATCACTGCCATATCCCTAAAATCAAATAATAATTGGATACAGCATTCACAAGAATATTGCTTAGTAAACGAATCTATCAAAATATAAACCCGGCTTTCAGATTGTAAAGCTTCATACAATATGGCTAACTCGTTGAATAGAGGATCGAGTTAGCTGAATAATGTGCCAAAACTTGATTGTTTCTTAGCTTCACTCTATTAAGCGGGTCAGATGTCGATATTTTATTAAATAAGACAAGCGCCTCATGGCCTTTTACTCTAAGTTTTAAGTTTAAACATCTTTTTGGTAAATAAATGTTTTTAAATTCTTGTATAATTTGTTTAACTTCTTCAATTCAGCTGAATCATGACTGGGTAAAGTTATGCTCTATATGTCAAAAGCTCGACAATTTTCAAGAAAAAAAGTAATCACTCACATGCAAGCAGTATACACGAGGCTCATTTATCGAGTTCCATAGTTTAACATTATCTCCAAACAAAGTGAATGCTACTCTTGCGTAGTCTTCGAGATAATCGACCGTAACTGGATTGGTCCGTCCTTCTAAATCCATGAAAGGTGTTGGTAAGTCGAAATGGAAAAGAGTTACCACCGGTGTTATATTAGCTTTTAAAAGTTCTTCAAATAATGAGTGATGTCTAATAATTTACGCCTTACTGATTAATGTAGTTGTCTGTTCCTCGTGGTAATATACTGTGAATAAGGATAAGGATAAAGCAAAAGTTAATATCGAAACTGCTGTATACAGCAGATCTTTATGTATGTAATAGGTATGTTAAAATTTGTAGTACCAAAATAGCGAACTCCATAGTGCTCTTATTTAATAAAAAGCAAGTTACGTCCATCAGCAGTCGCAATGAGAATTATTTTCAGAAATGTTGCCAATATTACGCGATATTTGTGAAAAGAAGGCAAAATGTAAATAAAGAACTGCTGCAGCCATTAATCGAACGAAATGCGATATTCTCAAATAAAGTCCGGAAGGGAGTTTCAGAGCCATGGTCTTAAAATCTTAACAAAGCGACAAAACAGAAAATAGCAAACAAATGAGTTACCGTGGCCACGATATTGAAAGCCGGTAATACTTTACTCCCAGTGATTCCAATATTATAACGTCCTGCTTATATTTGTTGTAAGAATCAGCTGCTACGTCACCATTAGAGTTGTGAAGTCAGGGTGTTTGTGTAAGACATACACTTTATCCTCTTTCTGATAAAAAATCATTACCTACCAAGAAAATCTAGAAGTTCATGATTATTATTTAGAAGATTATCATACCCAGATACTTTCGAATAAGATATTTCATGAGTATTTATTACGAAAAAGTAATCCGTGAAATCAATTTAATTAATTTACGTATTCAACATTATGTTTTATAAACAAAATATTATGTTAATCATAAAGTATTAATTTTGCGTAAAGGATACTCTAAATAAAATGTTATTGCAACAACTGACAAAATCTGTTTGCGTGTTTAAATTTCCATTCATTCGCAATACTTCTGAACAAATGAACGTGAAATCTCAATGCAATTATGTGTCTTTATTTGTAGAATCTGTGGTCATATTAAAATTTAATTTTGATTAATTTGTAGCTTAATGTTCGGAATTAGAAATGTCCTAAAAAAAAGGTACCTAATGTACCTAATAATTTCATTATTTTCAAAATTGTGCCATTACTAAGTTTATTCTTATGTTTTGACTCTATGTTGCTTTGTTAATATGCATTACTGGGGGAATTTTTTAAATGTTGATCTTATATAGCTATATCAAATAGTCCCGCAATTTAATAATCTAAATTTCATTAATAATTAATTAATAATGAGCTGAGTGACATAGCTAGTTCATTTAAATGCATCAGTCAATTCAAATGAACCAGTTGGTTTTGGCCACTCTTATACGCATCGGTAGTCAAAGGCAACGATCAATATCGATCACTTCGCCTGGTTTCTCCCGTATGCCGTAAGTACTTAACGTCCCTATATTTCATGTGCTTTGACACTGTTGACACTTGAGAATTGGATAGATTTATTGAGAAAGCGGTTATGATATTGCTCGTTTAACCGTTTAGCTTGTAAGATAGTGTTATGAGATGATGGAGGGTGAAATGGTACTTAGTTTACCTTTAATAGATTAATATTCGGATTGGCTGTAGCAGATTCGTGGGCAGCTTATCGGTTTACTATTCTCTTTTGTTATACCTACTATTATAGTGATTGCAAAGCGAAATAAGTCAAAACTTTTCTTACTGTTTAAATTATACATAATATAGTGTTCTTAAATGAGGGAAGGTAAAATTCATCATTTTAGAACGGATGGTACTTCGTTTTTAGAGATTGGCCTGTGGCAAATTCCTGGGAAGCTTTGCAGTCTAAGACAACCTACTTCTTTCTTTGTACTATAGCGATTGTAACTAAAAAAGTTCTGTGTTAAATTTTAATACTTTAAATAGGTACATTTTACTTTTGAAACTCATACGTGGTTTATGGGTATTAATAAACATCGGTTCTCATATTTTGATGCGTGTATTATTGCAAGCACACTCGAAAATTGAATTGTTCCTGAAACAAGAATCGAAAGGTTAATTCAATCAATTCGTATAAAATAACTATTTCGAATGAAAATACAATTTGAGACTAGTGCAATTTCTGACTTAATTACGTAAATAAATTTTGTTCATGTTCAACATTTCTCGAAGCCATAATATAATGCCGATCATGATGTTGTTACTTTCATACCTATAAAACCTTATTCGTACAATTTGTTTTGAATTTTCATCCATATCTTTGAACGTACGTAGTCAAATTTTTTTAATTGTTAGAATAGGGGATTCACCAATTGATGAATCTATAAATTTGTCTTAGAGCGTAAGATTACTTCTTGTTCAATTGAAATATGATATCATATTGTAAATCGCATTGCTAACGTCAATATTGCCTTTCATACCTCTACCCTCCTTCTATTTGAAATGCAGCTGAAGCAACCCCAAACATGAAATTGTCTGGAAACGAATAGTTGCTATATCGAGAGGCTGCTACATGACATAATATCATGTAGCAGCCTCTTGATATAGTACAGCACACTGCAATGAACGTCTGAGTATTATTTTGTTATATTGCAATAACTTAATAATATGATAGTTTCTGTTTGTCGATTGTGTATTTAAATTATGATGGGTATTTATAAGTTTGTGTGTATGTGTGTAATTGTGTATGTACGCTGACCGCACGATCAATCGGCCATCACTTGTTGGATTTTGATATTTTCATTCCACGTATTTATTGCTTTTCACAAAAATTATACACTGGTTTAGAAATAAAATTATATATTGTTATAACCAACATTTTTATAGAAAAAATGCTGCTTTTTAAGTAATAGGTCAAGGATATAGAAATAAAAGAAAGATAAAAATATGCGAGTGAAATTTGATTTTACATTGTTAAAATATCTTTGAATCAATGTAATATACGTACCAATGTTTTGTTAATTTTTAGTACCTATTTAAAAATGATTTATCTCTCTTACGTCCCACTTTATCGGAACTTAAGTTATATTTACTAGAAATATCAGCTTACGGAAAACGGATAATATATGATACCCAAATATCTATTGAACAAACAAACACAAACCTCATTTCGTGTTGTGTTCTTCCAAAATGAGGCTTGTGTGTTTGTTATCAATTAATTTGATATTAATAATATACTTACCTATTACCTACGCATACTAATTTCTATTTGTAGAATTTTCAACACATAACTCGGAAATATCAAGTGTACAAAATGTAATATAAAAACATTTGTTCTAAAACAACTACTAAAACCACCGTTTATGCAAAAATTTTAATACAAATAAGTAAAATAATTTATTTTGTTTCCTTTTTTAAATCTATTTATTACATAATATATACGTCCCTAAATGTGCTTTTTACAATGGAACTGCCATTAACAAAATGTATAAAATCCCGTCAGTAAATAATTAAATAATACCTCACAATCTGAAGTAGGTACACACACATCTGTATGATTGTAATGTACTACTGAAACGGAAAATCTCTTCCAATGATTGCAAAAAACAGTAAAACACCTGAATAAACTAAATGGATAAAATACCGAACTTTCTTAATTTTTTTTAATATCTTTGATAAAAACTGTCACTATAATATTAAATCTCGATAAGTTTAGCATAAAAATACTTAAAAAATGGACCTCCATCTTATATACTATATAATAACAGCAACTTTTCCATATATAAAAGTAAATATAGTAAACCTTGAAACAATTCTAACAATTAATAATAAGCCGTAATTGTAAACATAATTTAACAATTTGCTTACTTAATCGAATTAATATTAACCAGGGCTTAGTTTGAATAATTACATAATAGTCTAATTCACGATCTACACGTACATTTTCACTTGTAAACACACACTTGTAAACACACACACACACACACACACTGACACACACAAAGAAAGCCGCGTTAATTGAAAATAAATGCAAGTTGTCAGCAAAGATGTTGAATGCTATTGTTACAAATGCAATTGTTGTTCAGACGCTTCTAGAAACGTGGAGCATCATATCAAGTCCTGTTTCCGTTGGGCCGCTTCATAAAGCTGTCTTTCATCTTACTGGACGTTTTAAACGTTAGAAATAGCATTTCTATTAATGATTCTAGCACTTTCAGTTGAAATTTAGCGGTTGAAACGTTGTATTTGAGACACGTAGGATATTTATTTAGAAGATCTGATATGCAGATGATTATGAATTCGTGCAACTGGAGTAAAATTTGGTTACATATTTCCTTAATTTGTTGAAGGTGGTTATGGGCACTTTAAAAATAAATAAAAAATAAAATAAGCCTTTATTACTGTTTACAATTTGTTACAACTTTAGTATCTTTAACAATAAATATTTAAAATTTTCTTAAAACTACTTTCTTATCAACAGGTTTCAATTAACAGTTTGTCTTTCGACAAAGGCCTCCTCTAAAGACTTCCATCTCTCTCTATCTCTCGCAGTTCGCATCCACTCTGAGCCGGCCACTTTTTTCAGATCGTCTTCCCAACGTTTCATTTGACGTCCTTTACTTCTTTTCCCATTCCTGGGATACCACTCTGTTATTATTTTTGTCCATTTCCCATTTGTTTCCCTTAGCATAGGCCCTGTCCAACGCCATTTTAAAATCTTACATGCTTTTTTTACGTCTTTAAATTTAGTAATTCTTTTTATTTCTTCTAATTTAATTTTATCTTTTCTTTTGACACCTATTACACTTCTCTCTATTCCGTTCTGACATACCATCACCTTATTCATAAGTTTGTCCGTCAGCGCCCATGTTTGGCAACCATATGTTAAGCATGGTAGAATGCAAGTATTGTATACTTTCCTTTTCTCTTTGATTGGCATATCTTTATTTTTCATAATTTCGCTAAGAGACCAATATGGGCACTTTATAACAAATTAAAGTTAGTTTGATTGCGAATGAAAATATTTTGTTTTATGTCTATAAAGATCACCAGAATAATAATGAAAAATGAAATGAAAAAATATTTATTGCCACAAGTTACACACACTTAACAACTACTTACATTACTAAAAAAAAAATAGAGAATTTACATGGCAATCGGGTCAGACTCAGCCATGCTGTCGGGCTTTAACACCTGAACAGCGCTGATTTTCAGTCTGCCCGTAAGTTTTTATTTCCGAGGCTCACTAAGTCTACATTAAAATACAAATACCAACCAAAAAACATACTTTACAGTTCTGAAAATAATTTGCATTGTTATTATTAATAATTACTTACGAATAATATTATATATATTTAAAACAGATTTATATAGATAATTAAGTACATAATATTATGATTATATTAAGGGTGCTATTACGTATTTTTACAAAAACACGCTGTTTTTCGGTACCATTTTAACTTAAAGCAATGACACGTGAGAACATAGTAATATCTTAATTTAAAGATAATATATTCAGCTCTACGTTCATCTTATAAAAATTGTACGACGTCATACAAAATTGTCGCTGAAATACGATTTTCCCAGCACAATAATCGCATAAAATGCAAAAAAATGGGGTCTAAAACGGTACCATTTTAAGAAAATTAAAAGCCTAATCTATCTTCTTACCTATACATTATTGAGGGATATATAGTCCTTTATAGATTATGATAATTTTTTTGTATCTAAATCAAAATTTTATTTCATATTATGTACCTATTCTGTAAAAAAAAACAACTATATATTTTTGTCCCCGCTTACCCCATAACCGGTTATAGTATAGGATTATGAAAAATTCGTGAGAAACAAAATTTGCCCAAATTTTAAATATGATAAAAATTGTTAACCCCGAAAATTTAAACTCCAATATTTATGGGATTTATTATCGGACGTAATGAATGATAATTTCCCTGAAAAAGGTATAAATTCACTTGTTTTTTCTTATATATTTGAAATGTTGTTAGTTACAACCAAAGTCCACGTCCACGAAACAACGCAGTATCATTTTTACTACAACAAAATAAACGCGATGCGATGGCGATTCGCTAGCATATGAATAAAACCACCGTGTTGAATACTACATGTCACGCATGCAAGCGTGTTCCGCAAATATCGTTAGCTTGGAATTACACTGTTCTCTTTATTTACATGTTTACGTCAGTTTTTTTCTTGATACCTATGATATTCATGGTTTTTGACGTTGAAAATGTTTTTCTGCAGAAGCATTCCTATTTATTCCTTCCATTATAATCTACATGAAGGATTTAAAATTTAAATTCCAACTAGCCACTGTTTGGTTTTTGTATTTTATAATTGAGGTTTCCGTTTTCATATCACACAATTTCGTTATTGTAAGTTTTAATTCACGCAGAGATTATATTAAAACACCTAAATTAAAATAAGGTGTAATGACAAAAGGATGTGACGTTGTCATAATTAAATGAGTTCCATTTACCGTTTACCACTACACTCTGTAACCAAAGTAACTATTATCGATTTTTACTTTGCACCTGTAATTGTCACTAGGGAGTATCAATTACAAATCCTGTTGAGTTCAGGCGAGGCGGCTGGCGCTAGCAGCTTTGGAATAATTTTCTCGTTACTCTGGTAACACTGCATCTGTAAACACTTGGCACCGAGCCAGTGGTGAGCACAAATTGTGGAGTGTAAGGGTGGTCGTTGACAAGAAGTACGTGACAGATGGACCGGCGCAACATCGGTAAAGTACTGGTATGAATTCAAAGGAGCCATCTTGATTTTTAAAGTTTACTCGTTATAATGCTTACGCGGCATTTCTGGTATAGACTTTTTGTTGGTTGCTTGATGTAAGCCTGACGAGGCTTAATATATTAACACTAGGTACATAATACATGTGATAAAGGCGTTTGAAAAGGCCGTGTCACTTGAAAGTAGGTAATATAAAAAAATAAACATTAACTTATTATAAATATAAACAGTGCGTTTACTTTATCATTAACATAAATATTTCCACTTTCTAAGTACCTTGGGAGTTTAATAATTATAGGAGCAGTTCAAAACCGTCAGGAAAATAAGCCTTTAAACCAAGACAAAGGCACTAATAAATATTAATGCCAAAACCTTCGTAATAGGACCCTTGCTTGAAGGTGGAGCGATACGCCATGGTGATCAAAAATACTTATTAGCATGGAATATATAAAATATTATAGATTTTATTTTGATTTGCTATTGTATGTCGTAATAGTTCTTTAATTTGACAAACTTTTGTTTAGTGATTATGGTAGACATTGTAGGCGAAAGAAACAAAATGAGCATTATCTAATATTACACGCTTAACAAACCTTATATTCTACACTAGCCGCTCCGCGCGGTTTCACCCCCGTGGCTCCTCTCCTGTTGGTCGTAGCGTGATGGTATATAGCCTATAGCCTTCCTCGATAAATGAGCTATCTAACACCGAAATAATTTTTCAAATCGGACCAGTAGTTCCCGAGATTAGCGCGTTCAAACAAACAAACAAACAAACAAACAAACTCTTCAGCTTTATAATATTAGTATAGATGAGATACTATGTGTAATCCAATATCGCTTTTACATACAATATTCTTTCTATCCTGCCCGTTTTTATAAATAGTCGCGTTCGTCGTGTCCATTTCTGTGATCGATTGATGTAAATGGATGAATCGTCCCGTTCCCACCGTATATCATGTTTGCTTTCAAGTTACGGAATTTTCATTTTTTGCGACAAAACTGTTTGCGCGGTCAGCTCGACATGCTTCTCTACTCATTTCTCTTCTGAAATTGCATACGATGCATTTGTGAATAGATTCATCGTTTCAAACAGAGAATGATGAATTGCCAATTTGGACGATTAATCAATTAAGAAATTATCATTAATACTTCTACAAAGATTACTAAAATAGTGTTAAGTTTCTTTTATGTTATTAGTAAGATATCTTTTAGACTGTCGTCATTTTATATCATAGCAAAGCCGTTAGGTAGCAGCTGTTACCTTAAGAAAATGGGAACATTATGCCCTAATGATTAGGGTGATCCACGAAAGGGATATTACTAAAAGTTTATAGAAATTTCGTTTCGGCCATTTGAGCCTTGCAAAGCCGCGTAGAAATGGCTCTATTTAAGTGGTCTGAAACTGAAAAACAATGAGTAGTTACTCTACTGTTCACATTATTCTTAAATAAATTACCAATTATCATCAATTTACTGTTTTAATAAAAAAAATAAAGCGTTAACAGTTATAGTTAGGTATTTAACAAAAAAGCATATCTACCGTCTACAACCATAGCATGACAAAGCAATTTTCACAATAGTGCAATGAAACAATCTCAAAATCTATAGACACACAGAATAGATTCTACGATTTAAGTAGTCTCGATAACGGATAAGGGAATAAAGCGATACGATTTTGTAAATATACTTTTTCTTTGGGAAAAGGATTCGATTCGTCGCTTCACCGAACACGATGTCTATGTAAATGTGTCACTAGGCTTGTTTGAGGGCATATTGAACGGTTCGCACGTTGTCACGGCCTTGTTGATGGAACAATGTACCTCACTGACTGACTTTATATTCTTTTTTGTAATCCTGGACGTTTTTGTGAATTTTCCTGTAAATCTGCGTGTTTAAATTCACTCACTCGATTACACGCGGCGGGTTACTCAATGAA
>CAJQZM010032134.1:0-12287 GCA_907164665.1 Colias nastes | reverse complement strand
GAGAAATGTTGATCTAGATTTAAAATTAATCCCCGAACATCTTTTTACACAGAACTACCGTCTTGCAAAACCGAGCTCCACTTGGAACAGAAATAAAATGCAAAAAACTTTCAGCGTTCTGGCAGATACGTCAATAAGCGCACGCCAGATTTCTAACTGATGTTAATACTTGAAAACGTTGTATTTTCGAACAAATCGACAATTGCGATTAATCAGAGCATCCTTGGCAGCAGATACATACAGAATTGGCCATTGTTAGAAAAGATAAATAATGTAAACGAGTTAAAGAAATATTGGTAAAGACAGTAACGAAATAAGATACGAGCTAACAGAAAATAAATCTTCCAAGATACATATCTAATATTTAATGATTGTCAAGAGAAATAAAACGTTACATTTATCATAATCCTATAAATAAATATGGTCTTAGTTTATCAGGCTGGTAAATAGCAGGAGAAAACGGGTTTCGAAACTATAAGCAAGATCGCAAACACGACGGACAAGAATGAACAATTGCGATGACAAATTCACTATTTAATTGAACAATGTGTAAGCTATTTTAACGATCAAGATATTTTATATCTCGTGTATGAAAAACTATAGGTCGCTTTGCAATGGAAAATATGATGCTATAGCAGGGTTTTTTTCTGTTTACGTCGACGTTTAAGCGACGTTCATTTTGCGTTTGTTTTTAGAAAATACAGCCGGAATTTTTAATGGAGACTAAGAATTCCTACAACGCTTGTAAGGTCGGAGAATGTTAATTGACTCACTTAAATTTTTGATCGTTACATAAACTATTTTTTGGAAATAACACGAAAATTACTTTCTTAGAGAAATTTTGAAGTTTGACTAAAATTTGATTCGTTTTGTGACAGTAAATACATCTATCCTATGGAATTAAATAAATACCTCAAAATATTGTTTGATAAGATTGTCCTGCTACAACGCCTAAAATTACCTACCACATAGAAATTGCAGCAAGCTTCAAGCCCGACATTACAAGAACCACCTCAAAACGACCTGTCATATTATGCTCCAGCAAAAACGAATCCAAATGCGTTACTAATTCATTAAAGCCTTCGATTAAAGCAGATGAATTCACAACAAAAGCAGATGATATCTACATGTAAACTATGTTTGTCTATCTTATGAATTACCAGCTGTGCCCTGCGGTTTTACCCGCAGTGCTCCACTCCTGTTGGTCTTAGCGTGATGATATATAAGCCTTCCTCGATAAATGGGCTATCTAACACCGAAAGAATTTTTCAAATTGGACCAGTAGTTCCTGATATTAGTGCGTTCGAACAAAAAAACAAACAAACTCTTCAGCTTTATAATATTAAGTATAGATGTAGATACAACTGCTTGACTATGGATCCTCTCGATTTTATCTATGACGCTTTTGAGATTTTATATGGAGTGATTTGACATTAATTGGAAAACTAACTACTGTATTGAGTATTCACCACATGAATGTTGGTAGTTTTTATCTTTACAAGGTTTAATCTTTTTCTACAATCTTTTCTATTTCATTAAAGATCAGATAGTTAGAGAATACTATGATGTTGTATAAACTATAGAAATAGAAATAGAAATAGAAATAGAAACATTTATTTGACTCCACAAATACAACATAAATTAACAATGTAAACACAGAAAACAAACAGTTTGAAAAAAAAAAAAAAAAAGAAAACAAGTAAACAAATAAAATCACGATATGTTACAACCTTATTACTACAGTAAAATAAAAAATAAGTAGTAAAAATTAATAAAAGAAACAGTATGTGGAGCCAAACCAGGTAGCCACTCAGTATATGTTGCAACACAGTTACAACACTGATTTTCAGTGGCCCCTCTCTGTAGTGATTGGAGCGGCCGCGGCAGTACGTTCGCAAATATATTACAGCTAATTATAATATGTAAAGAAAGACAATAAGATATACATACACATAAATAAATTTCACATTTCTAAACAATAACAATACATAATAAAGTAATACCTATACAGATAGAATGATAATATACCTAAATAATATAAAATATGTTAAGACCTATGAGAAATACGCAACTACACGCAACTAAGGTTGGATTTTGAACTCCTGTAACAGGTGCTTTTTATATTTATTTTTAAAAGAGTGTAATGTGTTGGAGTTTAGTATTGGTGGTGGAAGGTTGTTCCAACACTTAGTTGCGGAGTATTTGAAACTTCCCCTGAAAGAAATTGTGAAACTCCTCGGCATGGCAAGTTTACGAAATGAGGAACGGGTCTCATAGGCGCTGCCATGCTGCCATGCTATAGTTGAAGACGATTGATGACAAACTCAAAAGATATTTTTTCATTCAACTACAAGTTTTTAAAAACATTATTTAGAGAACTTAGAACTATTAGGCATCATTATGTATTCATTTATCTCATGCGTAGAGAAGAAATGTTGAAACACCGATTTATTATTATTTAAACGTTCTGATAGTTTCCAGTGCAAATATAATTTGTATAATAATATGTACAAATAAAGAAAAATTGGTTGGTCTTTCTTTATGAAGGCTCTTAATTAAAATAAATGATCTTAATCCAAATAAACTTAAATGGAACCCCAAAATGGGCAAGCTTAAGAAATAAATACGCATTAACTGATAAGGAAATGGAAAAAATATATATTTGCGAATCATTACTTACTCATCTGACCTTTTTTAAAGTGTAAATAAATCGGTACTGCATTACCGTATATTTAACGATATTTTAAGATGGACTTGCAAAAAACCGGTTCCGTTACAAACTAAATGTTATTTTAAGTGTTTATTTTTAAACTTCCTTCGATGATCCGTAGGTACGGTTAAATGTCATCACAAAATTGCTTTTTTTTTTAAGTCTTGATATTTAAATCGGTTTTTTACCCTTTTTAAATACCAACATGAAACCATTTTTTATTATTTCGATAGATTTCAGTAGATTGGATAAGATTGATTATAATAATGCTTGACATCTAAATATTAATTTATTAGTAATTAATACATTTCCTAGCTAACGGGAAGCCGCAGGATGCAGGCCGCTGGTGATCGGCCCTTCTGAAAGTCTTTGGGGGAGGCCTAGGGTCTGCGGACGCGGTTCTATCGAATACCCGCGGCTCCGTCAATACAGCGGCACGGCGGAACACAGTGGAGTTTAGTCGGTAGGTCCCTGCACTCTGCAGGGTGAGTCCGACATAACCCAGGGCCCTTTCCCCGAGCGCTCTGGGTATGCCTAAATGCATTCTCCACTATAAAAAAAAGGCCTATGTCCAGCAGTGGACTTCCAATGGCTTCTTCGTCTCGTAAATATATTTAAAGAGTGTTCCAATAATATAGATATGCTACATAATAAACAATTATATTATTGTTTCCTATCACAATACAGATTAGTCCAATGTATTCCATCGCGATTCGCGATACGTGCAGTGGAAAGCGTGCCTAATTTCGTTTCATAGAAAACACTATAATAATATAATATTGGCATTTGGCTATATGCAACTTATTTACGCATCCAATATCTATACCTATTGTTTATATTCAACTATTTACTATGTAACGAGCGTGTAAGACGTAAAATTACTGTTGCGCAATTCGTAAACACTGATAACTAGAGCCACGTGCAATCTAAAAGCGTAGTTCATTGCAATCGATATACATTGCTGCGTTTGTTTTGAATGTACATACTTCGATTGTACGCAGCGCGCAATGGATGTTAACATTTCTGTGCACGCATGCACGTGTTAGTACCAAAAATATTTACGTATTATTAAAAAGCGTAGTACATTGCAATCGATCGTACATTGCTGTTTTTGTTTTGGATATAAATCCTTCGGTTGTACATAACGCGCATTGTATCGTAGCCTTGCGATATTAACGTACACGTGTACGTGTAGTACCAAAAATATTTACGTGTAACTCGTGGCAGTGGCGTATTTAATTGACAATACATGAGTGACATTGAATCAAAAGCTATCCCATTATCCCACGTATATGGGATAGTAATATTTAGTATCCCATCAGAATATATTCTTTATTTTTGTAAGGTTTTGATCTTTAACCGATATAAGAATTACATTAAACACGAATATAACATACTATCTAATATCAAACATAAGATAATTTCTTGAATCAGCATTTAATATTATTTTTATCTATTTCCCACTCCTAAACTAAACTACAATTGAAACCAAAACTTCACTACAAATTTAACATTTATTCCATTGCGAATTCAAATTTACACGAAAAAATAACCAAATAATTTTAACTGGTAATAGATCCTCATTTAATAAAATAGGACACGTTATTTGATAATGTTACATCGACCACGAAATTAAATATTTGCTCTGATAACGTCGCTCTAATTAAATAATCGGTGCCAAATAATAATTAATTATAGTAATTTAAATAATATTTCGTATACATAACATAACCTATAAGTTATGTATAATGTTAAGAGTAGTATAGAAATTGGCAACTCAGTAGTAATATGTTGAAAATTCAGTGTGTGTTTACTTTGATATGATAAAACTACTGAACCGTTTTGGATGTAATTTGATAAGTAGGTAGGTTGTCTTGTCAATGGCAAAATTAACAAAACCTACCCGAATGAACTAAGTAGGTAAGTATTCTTAAAGTTTATTTCAAAATTCTATAAGTATAGATATAATTAAAATATATAATAATATATGAAAGGGCGTGTGGTCCACTATCTTTAAGTACTTTTATCATAAGTGGTCCTTCGAGGGGGCAAAGGCCCGGTGTTGTGTTGAGATAAATAATTGCTTCTCCTTGATTGGGACATTTTTATTGAGGGAAACGAGTTTTTTATTGTGTTTGTTGTTATATTAACACGTAATTGTGTGATTTTGATAAGAATGTGTAGGGTTAGTTTGAATGTAAATAACGAAAATAGTGTACGGAATCCGATGAGGCCTTTGTATTAAAGTAAACTTCAGTTCTTGGAAAAATATTACAGAGTTGCTATTTTTATAACACAAATAAACAAATATGATTTTGTGCATTTAAAAAAAAATTGTCAGTATATTTCGTATTTGACAAAATAATTTATCACTAAGTAACTATACCTTTTTTATACAAAATTTACCAAATGTTTCCCTAATTGCTTGGTACCTACTAAATTCAACAAAACCTTTATTATATTCATTATCAGTGAGACCATTATATTGACATAACTATATAATACACAATGATATCATAGTGAACATGCACTATCTACAAACGATATGAAATAATTTAATATTATATTAGTTATAGTTACAACTAGCTGACCCGGCAAATGGTCTGCTGATACAGAATAAACTAGCGGTATGAAACGGAGGTGTGGCTTGAAGGCATAGCATGCAATAGCTTTACCGCGGCAGTGCCCGAGTGTCACACGTCTTTTTAAATAAGTTTGACATAATCATAGACACTTAATTTGAAAAGAAAATATCTGTAGGAACCTTTTATATTTCGTACAGATAGGAATTACGTCCCTTCGATGAAGATAATAATTATTCCTAACAACAGCAAAGTTCTTTAAAAATGCTTAAATCAAACAATTATTATATTATTCTAGGACTAAATCGCTCGCCTAGCTCATGTATATAACCTAGGCCTTAACGACACACGTGCATTAATATCGCGCGTGTAGTGATGTAACAGATAGTAATGTTTATGTAACTAGCTTTGTACTGTGGCATTGCTTGTTTTTTTTTTTGTAAGAAGTGATAGTTTAGGTGAGAAAGTAGATTATTAAAATATGTTTAGTCGTAATTTTTGAGAGCATATTGATGTCGTAAGAAGTTAGTTTAGTAGCTAGAATCTTTAGTATCTATTTGTTATGTAGTAAGTATTAATACCTACCTACCTATGTATGTATTTAGATACCTACCTATGTATTCTAGAAAGATAAACAAATTTAAACGGCCTACTTACCTATATCTATTAAATTAAGTATAGAAAGTAAAATCATGTTCATCCTTGTACCTTATTAATTATTATACATTTTTCATAACTTTAAAATCAGAATCAAACTCACATTAAACTTTGTATCGTATTTTCAGACGCGTAGTTAAAACGGTCAGCAAACAACATTAAAATTATCAGTTATTAATTGTCAAAAAGTAACTCTTTATCGAGAATTCTCTTTAAAGTATGAGATGGTATTTATTTAAAAATATTAATCGTTATACGTTAAATTGCTGACCGTACCTGCAGAATATGTACAGAATGCAACGTAAAATACATTTAATTCAACACTTTATATTAATAGAAATAATGTTAACGACTCTGTTTACAATTTAGTTAATGACGCCATTAATTTACATAAAAAATATCGACTTTCATTGCTGACCGTACCAACACATGTACAACGTGAAAATATATTTAAATAACAATATGTATTAATAGAAATAATGTTAACGACTCTGTTTACAATATACTTGGCGTTACACGAACAGACGGTAAGACGCCAATAATTTATGACATACGTAATACATTACTATTTACTATTCACTATACAAAACAAGCGAATAAAATTTTTACGTGTTTCATTCACTCTTTGCTATTTGCGTTTTATGAAGTTCCATCAAAATTTGTTTAGCAATCGCGCCGTTGAATTTAACATACAGACAGACAACAATTTTTAATTCAAGTGAAATAAATGAAGCATCCAGTTACAGAACGGCAAGTAATTATAAGTTTTTATATACGTTTTTCATAATATTACTAACAGAAACTTACGGCTTTACTCGCGTTATGTAAAGCTAAGCTATAATCTGTGTCTGTGCTAAATTTACAATTACTACATACGCATTCGATCAGCTATTTTTTTATGAAACATACAAACATCCATACTCACTTTCCTTTTAATAGAAATAGGAATTAAGCTAACCAAAATATGCATCCAGGTCGTGGGTTCGATTCCCACCCGGGGCAAATATTTGCGTGATGAACATAGATGTTTGCTCTGTGTCTGGGTGTTAATTATCTATTTATTTAAAATTATATATATGTATGTTTATCAGCCATTTGGTTTCCATAACACAAGCGAAAGCTTAGTATGGGATCAGATCGTGCCGTGTGTGAAAATTGTCCTGAAATATTTATTTATTTATTTATAAATAAAGGAACTACACTGTAGTTTAAAACAAAAGCCACAAAGTAAATAGTTCAATTCATAATTACGTAGTGACCCAGTGGCCTAAATAACCGCATATTATAGTATTTTTCATAAATTTGCATTCAATACGTATTAATTTTATTTCGAGAATGTAAGTATCATGACTCATTTCCACATATTCTGTGACAGTGAAGTGACATAGCTAAGACTGGACCTCATTTTGACCCACGCTCCTGGGTTCAATGCTTTATTGGTAATCAACATAAAAATACAGTGTACGTGGTAATAACAATTTAATATTGGAGTTATAAGATCTTTCTATTCAAGTGAAGAAGAAGCTGTTCGAATGTCTAACTCTGCGTTTGGATTTTAACAAAATTATAATATAGCATATGTCACTGAAAAATAATGAAAAATGTAAAAGAATTTTCAAATGCGGTTAAGTAC
Source organism: Colias nastes (assembly GCA_907164665.1). Taxonomy (NCBI): domain Eukaryota; kingdom Metazoa; phylum Arthropoda; class Insecta; order Lepidoptera; family Pieridae; genus Colias; species Colias nastes. The sequence continues at coordinate 4,705 of CAJQZM010032134.1, read as the reverse complement.
CTAGTTAATGTAATGTAAAATAATGTTATTACAAACATTGTAACAAGGCAACAAATGAAAATATGCGTCTTTAAACTATAAGTTAAGAGATCAGAAAAAGGCAGATTAATACATTTTTAAGAAGACTTGCCTAAGTACCTATGTCCATAGGTACTTAGTGTGTTATCCACCCACAATCCACATTATATAAATCTATGACATAGGTATCTATGAGCTATTTCATTTCCCCGTCAGACCTACGAAGATGTATTTATCTATAAGATTTACCTAAATATCACTACATAGTATAAAACAAAGTCGCTTTCTCTGTCCCTATGTCCCTTTGTATGCTTAAATCTTTAAAACTACGCAACGGATTTTGATGCGGTTTTTTTTATAGATAGAGTGATTCAAGAGGAAGGTTTTAGTATATAATTTATTAGGTTTTAGACAAAGCGGGCGAAGCCGCGGGCGGTAAGCTAGTATTATATAAACTTCAATTGTACATCGTGATCCACCAAAATCAATCCAACATAGTATTCAAGATAATAAGTCTATACATATACCTAGTTAACTATAGTTTATCGTAACATTTACGTAGCATACACGTGCAACTATTTCTAGACTTTAGTGATCAAACTGAAGTCTAGATTGGATTTAGCACTTAATCTGTTTAGATTGGTTACGATCCTGGTTCGTAAGTGAATTTTGGACAATTGGATAAACATGGTATCTTTGATACGACGCTCTTTGAAGAGTGTTTTCACTGGGAATCGAATTTGAGACTATTTGAGCAAGACTACAATAATGATTGGAGGGAACGTCTTCCAGATAGTAGTTGTTACTTATATACAATTTTTTAAAGATTTATGCAGTTATTTTAGTAATTTAATCAATCGTGATAAGATATATTTTTCATACCTACTACATGAGAAATTTTTAAATAGAACAAATTCGATCACGTAGCGGGATTCAAACCTGCGTCTTTCACCTTACCTGAAATACTTGGCCACAGAGTTTCAAAAGTTTTTCATTTTTGCATAAATACCACTGACAATAACAAAGTTCCTATCATAGTTTTAGTATATTTTCCCTTACCATCAGACAAATTCAACCATCAAAACCTAATTATACCCACGTACTGAAAAGAAACAAGTAATCGGATAAATACATAGAAAGTTTAGAAACCAACGCTGCAATACGCAGAAGCAGCTGATATAATTATGTAATGACATCATAAGCATGAGAACAAAAAATGTACCGTAATTTTCCTATGGCCGATTCGCTAGCCACTATGTTTGAAATAACGGCTCTGATGGGAACTGTGAGACTTAACCGACTTGGAAAATGAAGTGTGTGATTTACTTTTTGTTATGGTGATGTGAGTACAAATGAATGTTCTTAATAATATTGACTAGTTGCCATAGCAACAAATTGATAATTAAAATTGTAGTTTAGATGGTCAAGTTTGTTTGAACTACTTTGAAAACATTATTATATTTGTTATTTCTTAATAAACGTTTTATAAACTCGTTCGTTTATATTTTAAGAAAACTTTGAGCAATTGATTTTAATTTTCTATTAAATAGCCACTTATACTTACTTTACTTTATATTTTCCCCAGCCATCTGATATAATTTACGGATTGGGAGTTGCCACTTGAAAAAAAGAAGAAGATATTATTTACGAAAGAACCATTAAAAAGAAACAATTCAAAACCGTATCATAAACCGCCAAGCAAGCTTCCAATATTAACAATTCATATTAAACACAAAACAGCATTACCAACACATATTTTGATCCTCGTAAAAGCACGGTCAGACCATTACCTCGATTTACCCGTTACTGTCACGAACCGAGACACACATAAACGTATAATTATAAACACATTACCTTAAGAGCATTGCACAGAGCCTTCCGTTTGATATCTTTTAAGAAACGACTCCTTATAATCTCGAGTTTCAGTAATGAAAAGCCAATTTATTGAGTAACTTTTACTCTAGGTATAAGTATTAATATAAAGTCATTTTGATAATTGATTATAGACGTAGGTTTATGGTAATTCATCGTAGAGAATTTCAAAAGAATGTAGGTATCTGTAGAGAATACGGGGCTTCATTAATCGCATTAGAAAAAGGGAATATGATCCATTCATTGATTTACATGATACCGTTTTTATCGCTTTGATTAGACTATTCAATGGACTAGAAAACGGCTCTAATTAAACTTTGAACGAGTTACTCGACTCCGAATACTCAGGGCTGTCTTTGTTTTCGAGTTAATTTCAACTTTGGATCAAAGGTATCGGAGCGCTCGACTTAAGGGCCATTCTTTTCGGGGTCGTCAGAAGTTTTCTTATCCTCTAGATCCGGTAGGAAATGAGGCGCATTACCGAGTCGATACAAACGTAATCTGAGCCACTATTTATTCACCCTTTTGGAGTGACCTGCCAGAATCAGGCGTCACAATCAACACTGATTAGACTTCCACGGCTCCGGGAAACGGCGCCGTAAAACGCTCGCAGTTGATATTCAAAGCGGATACCGGAGTCGAAAAGTTAGTAACCGCTTGGGATAATCTCGATTCCACTTGAATATTTTGATGCGGAATGACGTATACGTCTAGCATACGAACCTCTGCCAGATGCAGCCAATCAATAAGTTTAGAAACGGACGCAGATGCGATCCGTTGGAAGCGATCCTGTACTTTGTTACGAATTGAACTTTTTATGGCCTACCAACAAAGTGGTCGAGTTTTCAACGCTGTAAATGTAAAATTTATAGCTCACATGCGCTTAATAAAAAGTTGGTGCTCGCTCGTTACGGCCCTCGATGGAGTGAGCACTTTACGTTCGTTTAAGCGATCGTAATGCCGATGAATTTCATTAAAGATCACTTCAAATGTATTATAGATGAGAAACTATCCGATATTTTATGCCGTAACTATCTCGAAGAACATCTTTATAGCGTCAGCTTTTATAACGAAAGTCTTTATATTTTATTATTTTATCTACTTTCAATCAAGCTGGAGATCTTATTTATACTTGAATACTTTCCGCTGAAATTGTTGAAAGTGTTTCAGTTTGTTCGTTGTACCGCATTATTTATGCATTGATTAATTTACGCTCCACGTTAGAGGTTATTTCGTTTACTAGCAATTTACCCCAGCGTTGTTCGTTTTATTTATGTTATAACCACATTTCTAATAACTATACATTTTATATTTACTCGTCAAGTTTTCTCAGCGTATCTAATGAAAATGCTATTTACCTAAAATCAACACAAGATTCTGCAAAGTAAGCTAGTTTCTTATTTACCTATACAATAATAGAAGTAGTTACATTAATATCCACCACTATTTGTAAGATCTATTAAACCGTTTATTCTTATTTCATAGAATACTTAGTGATCATTATTACTGTTTATTCTCCTTTGCATCGCATACGGCATAACTATTTCCTCTGTGATTCTATTTGTCAGTGAAATGGTTCGAACTATAACAAACAATAACGTACCTTTTGTCATCAACAATACAGTCTATTATACTCTGAGTATTGTCAACAGTGCCTTAAATATTTGTCATGCAGACGATTATCATAAAATCAAACAAAATATAACCACAAACTTAACACGGTTAAATTTCTTTAGAGCGGAACGGTATCCATAGAGTGTAGCCGAGTATGGACATAGAGAAGACTAGATAGTATTACAATAAAAATATTTAATTGAATAACTGATTTATAAAGCATTAGCGTATAGGAAATGAGAGGATATGTTTGTCAATTTGTTTAAGAAGTATTAATCGCCTATCTTTGTTAGTAACTTAAGTAATATCATTATTTATATTTCGAAATAGGCTTTCAATAAGCCTATGATATATCGATAACGTTGCATTTTAATTTTATCCAAATCGGCTCAACAATCAACTTTTCCATAACCTAGCAATTTGTATTCATAAAGTTACCTTTAGTCTACCAGAATCTAGATCTATGGAACAAGTTGTTTGTGAATCCAAACATCCTAGGTCCTAAGGGAGGGAAGCAAATATTAGTCTGACTACGCTTCACCTATTCGAGACTAGTCGTTTCCGACGGCTTTGTCTTCCATCGGTAGAAAGAATTCTATATGAGTTCAAGTTCTAAATTCAGAATCTGAACCTAGTCTAGGCTACTAAATTTGATAATAATATAGTCTAAACAGTATGTTTTCTTCTTATAATGATTTTGATTTTGGCCAAGAGGTAAAAATAACAAACATCTATTTAATGGTGTATTACCAACTTATTTACTGCGATTGCTCCGATACGAAGGCATAAATAAAATTGGATACCGGAAAACTATACTCAATCACGATTTACCGGAATCAACAAAACTAGAAGAAAACCGATGAAGGGGACACGAACCGATATCAATTCATCCAGGTATTTGCAAGTTCGCCAAAAAACGCGGGAAAACTTCGAATGTGTACGCCATATTTTGGCGGCCATCTTCATAAATCGTCTACATTTACATGTCGCCGAACGCGGCATTCATTATACTTTTTTTAAACGACAGCCATATATTTTACGGTATTAAAATTTACTACGAGTCTCAAGTTTCGTGAAAATTTAGTTAACAGACACGAAATACATTTAATAGGGTATTTTAAGCGTGGATGTTTGCGAAATGAGGAACGTTTTGCTTAAGCCGCGTATAGATTAAGCGCGGCAAACCATCGAACATTGACGC